>JAVCKV010071157.1:0-21880 GCA_032274145.1 Herpochondria borealis | reverse complement strand
TCAACAAGAGCTTGCACGAATTTTTTGTTCACCGGCCATTCAGTGCGAGCAATAATGGTATACGATAAAAATAAGAGCATGCGGGAGCTCTATTATGTAGTTACAGTCTGTCTCATTTCTTGGTGGCATCCAGCAGACATGTCTCTAGAATCTCAACAAGTTCATCAAAAGTGTCCGCTTTGCCTTTCAGTCCAAGACCCTGTTTGAGCTCAATAAGGGCTTCCTCGCTCATTGAATCAAATGAAATACGTCCGGCTCGAGCTTCTCTGCTCTTGTGCTCCCACAAAGTGAGACGAACGACAAGCTCACTCTTGGTACCGTTAGTGCTGATTCCCAGGCCGACCAGTCTGGCTTTGAGTTCATCCAACGAAAGTGCCTCAAGAGAGGCCACGATTTCCGCGCCACTTGTAACTGGATCCGATTCGTCCTCACTATATTTGAGATTAATCAGGGCGTTCTCAAGAATACTTAGCCCATGGATTGGACTTGTCAGGATTGATTCAGGGTGGAACTGTACTGCCGCCATGGGCAGAGTCTTGTGCTGAATGCCCATCACAATACCATCTTCGCTGGAAGCTGTAACAGCAAGACAAGAAGGAAGGCGCTCCTTGAGACCGTGAAGCGAGTGATATCTTGCCACCTCGAAGGACTCGGGCAGACCATTAAAGATGCTGACCATCATCAAAACGGTGAGTGAGATTCTAGACAGTGCTACGAAGCAACAACAACAACATATCGCAGAGTGAAACATACCTGTTCTCCTTCTTTCCATCAACCGTCAGTGACACCATCGACGGCTTCCCGTGCATGGGATAACCCAGCACACCAAGTGTGCCTCCAAAGTACTCGACCATTCCTTGAAGTCCAAGGCACACCCCAAAGGCGGGAATTTTGTTCTTTGTAAGGAACTCAATAGATGCTGATAAACCAAAATCGGATGGATTTCCAGGTCCAGGAGACAAGACCACCATATCTGGTTTCTTGCCATCAGAGATCATCTTCTCTAGGGCCTTCAAAGCTAAAGGACCGCTTCGAAGAGTTTGCACAGTAGCCCCTGTCTGACGCAGGTAGTTTCCGAGTGTGTGCACAAAGGAGTCTTCATGATCAATCAAAGTTATTCTCATGCCTGCTCCAACCTTCTTGGGAGCCTCCACTGCGGCAGCAGCCAAAACCCCTGCATCTTCGGGCCCCTCTGCTACAATAGCGTCAATCATAGCAGAAGCCTTCAGTTCAGTTTCCTTTTCCTCAGCCACTGGGTTGGAATCATAGAGAAGCGTTGCACCCGCACGAACTTCGGCAATTCCATTCTTTACTCGAACGGTACGAAGCGTCAAGCCAGTGTTCATGCTGCCATCGAATCCAACCATACCCACAGCACCACCATACCAGCAGCGCTGAGATCTCTCATTCTCCTCCACGAATTGAATAGCCCAAGTCTTGGGCGCTCCAGTGACAGTGACAGCCCAAGTATGACACAAGAATGCGTCCAATGCGTCAAATTCAGGACGCAAGTAACCCTCCACATGATCAACAGTGTGAATCAATCTACTGTACATTTCAATCTGACGACGACCAATTACCTTGACAGACCCTGGTTCACAGATGCGAGACTTGTCATTTCGATCGACATCGGTGCACATGGTAAGCTCGCTCTCTTCCTTGGCATTCATCATGAGACTCTTGACACGCTGAGCATCTTCCAGTGCATCTGCACCACGAGCGACAGTTCCAGAGATGGGACAGGTTTCGACTCGCAAGGCACCTGGTCGGTATTCGTTCTCATCGATTGCCTCACAACGCACAAACATTTCTGGACTGGCACCCACCAAATACTCCTGCTCGCCCAAGTTGATGAAGAATCCATAGGGAGCTGGGTTTCGTGCTCGAAGTCTACGAAACAAAACAGAAGGCTTTACATTCTTGGAAAGCTTCTTTCGGAACGTTTGCGACAAGACTGCCTCAAAGAGATTACCCACCGCAAATTCTCTCTTGGCCTTCTCCACCGAGTTGGCAAACTCATTGAGTGGAGTGTCACGCTCCTCAAACGGCTGTCCCTCTTGATATGCCTGAAAGGCCTCAGCTCGACCGACACGGTCCAATGCCTGGGTGGAGGCTTGCGCGACGCAAAAGTCAAAGGATACTTCCCACGCGTCACGCTTGTCTTGATCGACTACCAAAATCTTGTCGGGCAAGTACAGCAACAAGTCCCGTTGTTCTGGATCGCGCTCTTGTGTCAAGTCGATGGGTTCAAACTGATAGGTCAAATCATATCCAAAGCCTCCGTAGAGACCCAACTGTTGATCATCACCTTGATAGGAAAACAAGTCCGTCATGGCTCGCACCACTGAAAACAGCGATGGCTGTCTGGATCTCTCTTCTTCTGCAAAGGTACCAACCTCGGGTGGTGGAACGACACGTACATCAATACGAGTCGGCACTTGTTCCAAGGCATCACCACTGCCATTGTCACGTTCCACCGTCGCGTCCACCGTTTCCAACACGCCATCTGCCTTCAACTGTTCCATGGCTTGCAGAATGGCTGGAATCAAGACACGCCCTCGATCGTTGAGAGCCTTGATGGTACAGTCTGATGACTGTCCCGAGATTTCAAGAGGAGGATCCACAAAACCAAGGGACCAACGAGCGTAGCGACCAGGAAATTCATACGACGATGTCAAGAGCACACCACGATGTTCATCCAGTTGATCCACCAACTCTTCAATGGCTGCGGCACTCGTCTTGCCACTCAGCGAATGTGAAAACTCCATTTCTTGCACATTGGCCGTCACTTGAACACCTCCCTTGGTCAGATAGTGACCTCCCTTGGGGCGAGCGGGAGGAGCTCCGAGACTGAGGCCCTGTTGAAGAGCTTGTTGAGATGCCGTTGTGGCTCCCACGCCTCCCTCTTTGGCGACAAAGATACCGTTAAAGTCAGGAGCAGCAGCAGCAGTATCGACTTTAGTGGACGACGCCAAAGTCGTTGGTTTCTTCCAACCGCGACCTTGTTGAGGCAGAAAGGCAGAGCATGGTGTTGTTGCGGCAAGGAGCAGAGCCAACGAATTGCGAAGAAACATCACTGCGACAAGAGGCTCAATAGAATAGAGAAGCAAGCTTTGCTATGTGTGTAAGGACTAGAAGGAACTTATTTGTGGATGCGCGTGAGTTGCGTCTTTGTGTGACGAGCGAGAGCAACAAGTTCTGTGGAGGTACTTTGTAATAAGACGCGACCGAGCGAGGTTGATTGATGATGTTGCTGGAACCATCCAAAATCCGCTCAAACGTGAAGGGAACTTTTGCGCGTGGCCGCACGGACTGATCTCCGCAAAGCAAAGTGCGTCATCGTCCGTCTGGAAACACCTATTCCTAACCCTAACAACTACACGTACACTTGTAATGTCTTGTTGGCGCCAAAATCACAGACCACTGCAACAACTCAGTGAGCAGTAACAGCCTTTACGTTGCCAGAACAATCATGGGCGGGTCGGCATTCACTCTAGAGAATCGTGTATACAAATGTGAACTATTGGAATATTGTTCTACTCGAAGTAGATCTGAAATCGATCTCATCATCCTCTCCGCGTGCACGTATGGCCATCAAAAGGTATTCTAGCCGGGACACCACCGAGCACTAACAAAGATGCCGTAGTATCCAACGAACAAACTACTCCATGGTTTGGAGAAATCGAGTACTTGAATCAAGGCAGAGCGTCGAGCGCGTTTACTTCAGTCTGCAGTATTGCTGTGTTGACTACTAGGCTCGTCGTTCCGTCTCGCCTCCTCCAGTACTTTGGCTCGCCACAATGTATACCCTACTATGGCTATACCTCCAATGATACAAACACCCGCAACACCAACGCCACCCCATTGACCGGCTGTTTCCACAAAGTGGTAATCTTGAAAGACGGCAAAGCCACCCACCACGCTGGCCAAGGTGAGCATCCCAAATTCCACGGGAAAGGCGCCAGTGATTTCAAAGCGGCTGTAGACGAGGCGCAGCCACAGGACAATGCCGAGAAACAAAAAGACTCCCACGACAATCAGACCAACCCAGAGTCCCACATCGTTTGGATAATCCTTGTCGGCGTTGCCATTCTTGTCATCGTCCGTAGCAATGACTGTCAAGAGCGAGTTGACAGCCTTGAGAATCAGAGCACCTGTGGCTTCGGTTGCTCCAAGCGAAGCGGGGTATACGAAGCGAGCAAAGAGCAGTGCGCGAGGCTCAATCTCATCCTCGACGCTAGGCTTTGCTTCAATCTCTACAGAGGAGTCCTGCTGCTGCTTCTCAAGCTCCTGTTCTACTGCGTCAGCATCGACATTGTCAGCATTGACAACAACAACAACAACGCCGTCCTGCTCTTGTTCTGCGTCTTCTGTTACTAGTACTGGCTGCTGTTGTATAATAGGGTGCGCTTTCTCAAATCTCCACGCAAACGACACTCCCCCGAAAATGATGAGTCCCAATACCACCCAAAACACAATCGCTTGGGGTGTCGTCATGACCTCAATAAGCTCATTGCCGTCAAAGTGACAAACTTGTGCACTGACCACGACTGAAAAGACAATCGACCCCGCCAACACGAGCGCGTACCCAGGATAGGCCCATTTGGGAATCTTGTCCCCCAACAATAACGTGGCGCACACGGCATTGGCCACAATGGTCAAGGAAAAGACAGCTGCCAGGGTCGAGACGGGAGCAAAGGAGAGTGCGACGGCATAGATACCATTGGCACTGAAATATATAATGGCTCCGACGAGCCAACCAACGTGACGGTTCAAGACGCCAAAGACTTTTTCACCAGGAGCTTTCAACAGACTATAGCGTTGCATGCAGTTACCAAAGGCATAGCAGCAGCAGGCCAAGAGTACCAGAACGATGCCGATGGCAGGGCTAGACGTGGAATCAGACGTTTCGCACGTTACCATGATGGATTCAATCTTTGTTTGCTTCGCTGTCTTGGCGAGTTTCTCTTCTTTCAACGGTGGATGTATCGCGATGTGTGCTGCAAACCAATGACAACTGATATCAGCTGAAAATACTGTTTTGACAGGCAATGCTTTTGACTATCCGCACAACTATCATTCCTCTTCCACGCACTACCACAGTCTTCTCAAAGGAATGGACTCTATATCCTCACTTGAACCCTTGAACACTTAAACGTTGAGAGATAGTGAGCTGTGATGGTTGTCAGTTGCGCCAGCTTTTTCTTCAATACTAAAAATCCTGCGCTACTGCTACATATAAAATACTGTAAACTGCAGTACTGTAGGTGATGCCATATCATCCATCAATCTCACCATCAAACCGCTGTTCCTGTTTGATACATTGAGACGACCAACTTTGACACTACCAACATGAGCACATCCGACGATAACAACACTCCTACAATCAAGGCATTGTTTGAAGACGGCAATGAAAAATTCGCGGAAGAATTCAGAGACAAGGTGGGAGCCATTCATGAGCATTTTGATCGAGACAAGGATGGATACCTCAATTTCAAAGAGCTGGGAGATTTGCAGATTAGAACATCCGACAATGATTTGGACGAGAACCAATACGTCATGGTATGCAAGGCGCTGGGGTGCCACCCCAACAAGGGCGTGTCGGTGGAAACTCTGCGATTAACGTATGCTGCGGAAGGAACTGACGTGGAGGAGGACTATTACAAGGTGTTTCCGGAGAGAAAGAAGAAGAGCAAACCTAAGAAAGAAAAGTCCGAAGACGAGGTGTACGAAGTTGGAACAGATGGAGTAGATATCTCAAGCTAGACTGTTCTTATATATACTTTGTGGTGTACAATACGTCTAGAGAGACAATGCCACATGTGACCCTCATGAATGCTCCTTCATTTCATGTGCCAACTGCTCCAGTATCGTTAGCGAAGACTCTACATGTTGAGCCACTTTTGACGCCGCATCGGCTCGTTGAGCAAGTACTTTGTCCAAAAATTGTTGTCGCTTTTCACAATAGGTCAACGCCTCTGGAACCGTGAGCTCTGCATGAAATCCCATGCCAACATGCACATTCACTCTTGTAATATCTGAAGATATAGCTCGACAGTAGACTATTTGGTGCCCCAAGTCCACCATGGACTCCAGTGATGTGTCACCGGAAATCGCCTCTAGTTTGAGAGCCAAATCTTGATAGTCGGCAATCTCGCTTTCCACCTTTTCTCTCTCTTCCACTCTTTTCTTCAATACAGGATACAGCTTTTTGTCAATGAAAGAGGAGTATTCTTTTATTTTGGCTTCAAGCTCTTCCTTGCTTACGGCAGGTGAGGAGACCATGGTCGGTGATCAGTGATGGAGGTTGTTTTGAACCACTGGACTCACTCGACTCGTACTGGTACTGTATACTGTGTATTGTAACATACTGGCCTGTCCGCTGCCCGTCTGCTGCGCGACTGGAAAATCCTTTTGGCCTAGTTGTCGTGCTTCTCGCACAATGGTACGCATCGCTCCTAGTACCATCCCACACCATTGAAGTTCCCTGTCTCAGATTAAGTGGACGACTTAGGGTGGCATTGACATCTGTGCAGAATACGTCGTAGTGTTTGCATTTCGTTGATCGGCGCAGTCCGAGGACCGACAAACGCATCATTGTCAATGTTTGCTTAACTGATGGCTGGCGCCGACCAACTAACCTATCGACACAACCTAACGCTGGCAGAGCAAGCTCATGCGTTGAGGGTGAGTATTTGGCCTCAAGAACAACGTTGAGCAGGTGACAGAGCTTGCAGATCACTAAACTGGGCGTTGCAAGTACACAGTAGTCAGAGAGTGCCATGGATTTTAAGTAGTGGAATACCACGGTATTCAACATCTGTCCCTAGCTATGCAAATGGAACTTGAATTAACATCATGAAACCATACAATATGCTGTAGCTTGCTCCTACTTCTTTTGTAACCTACCTTTCTACATTTCGCTTGTTGGTTTGCGACCAAGCACGAAGCAGCTAGTCAGCATCAGTCAAAGTACTATCTTGAACTGACTGAAGAGCCTCCTTGGGTGTCTTCCTGTCAAAGTTTACACCCATAAAAGAGCGCCAAGTCTTGCCTTTGTATGACTCTCTGATACCACCGCCAAAGTCTTCTTCCATTCCGTACTGGTAGGAGTTGTTGACGTCAAGCCTGTATATGAGGTGTTTGATTGATTCAACTGTAGATGTCTTGGAAGATTTTCAATGACTTCATACCTCTTTCGTACATAACGGTCTCGTTCAAACCAAGAGTGATGCGGAGTTCAACTGCATTTTCTCGTTTCATCAATCGCGCAACTCCTCCTCGTCTTGTTCATGTAGTAACTGCTTGAGAATAATCGACAATATGCTCTGTAGGATGTCTGTGATGTTTGGGTCGCGGCGACCCACTCCTTTGTAGAGATGAAGCTTGTCAAAAAGACCCGGAAAGAGGTACCGTGCCTTGTTGCGACGTTTCTTAGCAGCAGTTAATCCTCATCTGATTCCGTGGCTGATGCAACTAACCCAGTGTCGACACCACGTTCCTCGCTGGTCTCCTCATTTTCAGTTTCAGAGCGAGCAGCAGCACCTGCAGTCCCAACAGCAAAGGCATCATCTGATTTCGCAGATACCACTCCTGACTTGGTGTACTATGGTTCGGTATTGAAGCATCGTCAGGGACGTGTCAGATGCTTACGACGAATCGAACGAGTCCATACAGTAGCAGGCCAGCGGCAAAAGCGGACCCCACAACAATGCCAGCAACTTTGCATGGTGCAAAGCGGATTTTTAAATGTAAAGATAAAAGAGAACGCATGAATGCTTCGACTCTCTAGATGTTGTTATGAGTTGTCGACAACGAGGATCTTTGGGAGTGGCGGTGATCGATTCATTCATTGAAATCCTTGCCGCTTAGGCGCACACGGAGAGATTGGTCTCATGCGTGAATATTTAAAAATATGACATACCAGCCAAATTGACGGAATCAATCTGTCAAAGTACAGTAGTAAAATGTATCACTCACTCAAAACTCCCCTCTGACTTAAAATCAAAGCCATTCTCTGTCATGACTTCTTCCAGCTCTTGCCGCAGCTCGGTCGCCAGTTCCATTTGACCCTCCTCCAAAGCCCGGTTCATCTTTCGACGAATTCTCTCTAGTTGTTCCTCCATACCGCCATCATTCTGCCCCGCCACTTCGACGAAATCCAAATTTGGTAGTTTCAGCCACGGCAGAGGATCGTCGCCAGACACGGCATCGGCGTCAGTCGGTTTTTCAGAGAATCCAGATCCCGAGTACCCGCTTCCATCACCTAGATACGAGCTTAGACCTCGATCACCACCGGCGAGACCGTTGATCCAGCCCTGAGCCGCAACACCAAGAACAAGCGCGACGCCGACTACGATTGGACCCGAAGAGAGCATCATGTCGGTGTCATCTAGGGGCGAAGAAAAGAGCGAGGATGATGACTGAATTGTCGACGTTGGTGGGATTGCTGCAGGTAAGCGAGTCAAACGGGAAGGACTAATCCACCCTTGCCCCACTTTGCAGGCTGAAGCAAGAAGAAGCAAGGTGAAAATCCTTGCTGACGATCTCATTTTTCGTCCAGTTGTCATGGCGCGTCAAATCTCGTTCGTATCTCTGCTGAGGCTTCTAAGATAACCCACAACTCAATGAACACGAATATTTGCAATGAATAGCCTGCTACTCCGTTGAACTTGCTGTTCAAGAAGGAAGATAGGGTGCTGTCTCGGAAGGTTGATCCGATCTGAGATCAACAACCAAATCTGGCAAATCAAGAGAGATCAAATTGAAAATATCTTTGCGGCTCGCGCGCGCGATGCTCGATTGACGTGTCTTCGTGTCTGTGCGTTGAGGCACGAATTTCAACCGCCTACACTAGACTGTTCAGTGTGGAGCTCCGTCGAAGGACCAACATCAGTACATGTACTTCACCTACATGCTCTTCTGTGGCGTGCTCACTTTTGAGCTTAAACACGCACTCACGACGACTTAGTACGTGTAGCTAAAGAGTGTTGCGGCCATGATGTAGAGGAATGATACCACACCCGAAGAGCGTGTACTAGTACTAATACATGTAACTTCATTCTCTCACATATCTCACATATAATATAGCTATATCTCAAGCTCTTGGTAAACCAGCTTCAAAAAGTTGATAAGCTTGAATGAATCAGACAGAACATAGATCTGGAGTCCCGGTCAATGTTGTCTCGTCGTCGATACAGTTCCATTTACTACCAGGCATCAAATAGATTGATGCCGGATATTTTAGTCTCGACACACTGTCCTCGTCTTCGTCTTCGGGGTACTGGGGTTTGACTTCTACGACTTCCACATCTTCTTTTTCGTCAAACTCATCTTCTTCACGAATAGGCTCCTCTGGTCTGTGCTCTCGTGGAGGACTTTCGAGCGGCTCAACCTGAGACGAAGTTTCCGTTGAGCTCAAACGAGGAGGGGGTGCTGCTCCGATAACCGTGCTGGCTTCAACGGATGCCAAGTCGGATGGATCTACGAAATCCATGGCATCTTCTTCCAGCAAGACGCGCAGTCGTCCGCTGCGGATTGACTCAAAATCCATTTCATAGCTCTGCCCCAAGGATACAAGCTCCCGTCGCATATTCGACAATTGCTTGGCAACGGCAGCCACGCTGGTGGTCGAGGATATGTCCAAATCAATCATTCTTGTCATCAGAGGCACCATGTCTTTCCATCCTCGGACAGTCACTTCTTCCGTCAAGAGCGTTACTGCAATCAAGTTTCGTCGATATTCCTTGAGAGCCGTTCGTAGCTTACTCTCGTTCCAACTCAACTTTTCCTGTGATTGCTTCTTGTCGACAGTTTGTCGGTACTTCTCACTGCGTTGGTAGAGATTCTGTGTATGCTTCAGCTCCGAGGCTACGCGTGTCGAAATGGTAGTCTCCCATTCCTCCACATACGCGACGATCTGCTGCTCGTACAGCTCCAATCGGGCAGACGCTTCGTGGCCCGCCTTGGCTTGAAGCGACGTATACGAGGAAGCATCATCTCCTCCGACAAGATCCTTCATCGGAGAGCCATGACTTACCGTTGCCAAGGCTTGCACGACTAGTGCGCGACTCGCAGCACTCCTGTGCAAGTCTTGCAAATGAGTACGAAGAATTTTATGCAGATAATGCAGCTTCTCCTGAAACTCGTGAAACTGTTCGGCTGCTCCACGCAAACGAGCATCAGCAATCAACGCTGTATTGGTTGCAAAACTGCCATTTCTTCGAGAAAACAGAGCCTTCGCCTTTGTCAACATCATCGATCGTACTGTTCTGCAATTTTGTGCTTCCTCCAATCCTTGTGTCACAACTGACATGGGATTTCCGCTCAATTTGTGGCGACCGAGTCTTGGAATGCGACGTTCTTGTCCGCATGTTTCAATCGTACCTGTTTTCCAAGACCCAATACGATATCCAACTCCGAAACTTCCATATTTTCACGCGTGTGCGTCACATACACAGCTACCGCGCGCTCTTTATGCCAGGACTGCATGCTCCTAAATTTTATGGATCCCGTTCAAACCTAGACTATTCACAAGGATCTAGGGTTGGAGATTTGATGGAGCAGGACATATTCTCTCAATCCAATGCTGCTCGATCGTGACAGCGATATCATTACATCTCCAGATGCAATAGCTTTCTGGTAGTGTAGCATGACGCAGGCGAGTTGTGCTCCCGCTTGCGTTCCCAGATATCTCGATCGTTAATCCCAAATGGAGAAGGGAGGTGCGTTGCTGTCATGAAGAATCATACCTTTTGCTCTCTAGCGTATCACGTAACGTTCCTGCATGTAGGCAGTTCCATGTTCACAATTACGCGGACCACCATTAGAGTTGGTTCGCGGATCGCTGTTTCTCCATTGTCATGGATCTCGTTCTTGGCTGCGTTGGTCCTCTGAGATCGAAGGAGTAACTCTCTCCTGAGACCCTCCTTTCCCAGTCGAGGGAGTAAAAAGTACGTCGTACCTCCGATGCTGTCGCTCTGGTCTACTAGCTGTCTCTGCTACTACGATCGGCACAGCTAGGTATTGCTAAGGATTGGAACTCTCGACCCAGAGAAACCAGGCTACAGGTGTGCAAGCCATTATTAAGTGTTTGCGACAAGAGAGCTCGGCACACTGCTGTCGCTTCCTGATGTAACCAACTCTGCTATGCGGACCGATGCTTTTTACTCAACGCCAAAAAATAGCTCTGCTTGTTCAATATCCGGGTGATTTGTACAAGGAGGCCTTATTTTGATAAAACAGGTTTTGTGCCCTCCAGCATGATGCCAACATCACCACAGCCCCCCTCCTGATAGTCCAGCGTTACACCCGCTCACCATGGTAGCCTCCTCTTCCTTTATCGCAGCAATGTTGTCAACTGGCTTCATTTCACTTGCACCAAACTTGATTTTATTTGCCTTTCCAGGCTATGCTGATGAATCTGCAATCGAGGGCTCGTTGATTCTATCCATGGGTCAGGCCCTTGCTGCCGGTGGACTCTTGGGCGATGTCTTTCTTCACACCCTTCCAGAAGCATCGGAAGAAGACTCTGGGATGTGGGTCTTGGTGGGCTTTTTCATCTTTTTAGTCATGGACATGTTGATTCGATCGCTGGATAGCGGTCATGATCATGATCATGATCATCATTCGGCTGCTAAAGATGATGACAAGAAGAAACCAAAGTCTTCCGCGCTCGCACAAATGTTTTCTACCAGTATTCTCTTGAATCTAACGGCGGATGCACTACATAACTTTACAGACGGTCTCGCCATTGGTGCAACCTTTGCCGTGACTGGCGGGGAGCACGAAAGCTGGTCCTCTCTTTTGGCCTCTCGAGGAGGCTTGGCCACCCTCTCGATTCTCTTTCATGAGATTCCTCATGAACTTGGAGATTATTGCATTCTGCTAAAAAGCGGTTTCACCAAGACGGAAGCCATTGGAGCTCAGTTTGGTACAGCCATTGCTGCGTTTGTTGGAACATTTGTAGGTCTTTGGGCAGGGTCCATGTGGTCTGGTGTTATGTACATTACAGCAGGCGGTTTTGTCTATCTTGCCGCAGTGACTATCCTTCCTCAAGTACTCGAGGAGAAAAAAACGAGTTTTCTATTCCGGATATCGCAACTTGTTGCGTTTTTGATTGGCATTGCCTTTCTGTATTCAGTGTCACTACTCGAAGGCGGCGAACACGGTCACTCTCACGGCCACCACACCCATGACAACTTTCAAGAGGAAGTACACGATCTTCATGATTATCTTGCTCATGATCACGATTCGCATGACCACCACCAACATCACCATGAACACGAACTATAAATAAACCCATATATACGCTGCAATAATAAAACAATACACCTCACAAGCAACACAACAACGTAGACTTGGGAGCACCACATTACTCGTCCCAAAGCCCTTCTGCAAAGTCATCATCGTCGTCATCATCATCATCTGTACTGTTGGTAGTTGCAACTGCAGTGCTGCCGTTGATGCCTTCTCGCACCACCGCCGTTGTGACCCTTGCCGCCCTGGGAGGTGCACCAACTAAATGATCCATTTCTCGACTTCGCTTCAAGCTCCAGACGCATTCCATCAACCATGAGCTCTTGACAATGTAGCAACCAGGGATTCGTCTTGCCTGCATAATCTTTTCGGTCCCATCAGCTGCAGCTACGACATGAGTGAGTGATGGACCAACAGAAGATAGTATCTTCGCCCCCAGCGTCTGAGGATAGCGAAGAAGGGGATGCCGAGGCCCTTTGTAGTCGTCCTGTTGTTTGTGTAGAGGAACAAGCCCGCTTAGAATGAGTCTGCAACCCTGCAATATCTCCTTCCGCATCGCCTTCAAGATGTCTGGAACCGTAACCTTGCCACCCTGTGAATAATACCTCGCATGCACACGATCCAGAATATCTGTCGTCCAGAGGAGCTGTTTGTCTGTTTCCACCTTGTTGTCAGCACGAGAGTCTTCGTTGCCAGATCCTTTCGATAGATCCGCTCCTGCCGAATTGTTCACATCCGCAAATCCAGTGAACGGTTTCCAGTGATAGGGCTGTACAAGCAGAAGATTATGTGGTGGTTCCCTATTGCATTCCTTTGCGTTCGCCCAGACATCTTCACGATCATCACAGATTATAGACATGGTTCCTCCGCAGGGAAAGATGCGTTTCAACGACTTGACGTCTGGACCCAAATCTCCTACATCGCTCCTTGACACGATGCGACTTCCAAAGATCTTCTGTCGCATTTCTAGGGCTTCCTTCTCGTGTGCAAGGGCTTCCTTCAACTCTCTTCGTAGCTTGTCCATCTCCTCTTGAGTGATACCAGTAACGTCCGTTTTCATGTCAGCCGCAACTTCTCCGAATCTCACTCGTTTTCTTGGGGGCTCTTCGACCCCCTCGGGCTCGCGATCGCGTTTCTTATCATCGCCAGACTTACTAGTCTCCTTGGTGGCCTCGGGCTTCTTGTCTTCGCCAGATCTAGTACTTGCAGCTGCTGGCTTGGTGTCTTCCGTCAAGGACCCATTCGTTTTTTGCGATTGTCCCATAAACTTCTTTTCCGCTTGCTTGACACGATTTTGCAGTCGCAAGATATCAATATGATCCAACTGACTTCCCACCACATGACGGCTCAATATCATGGTAATCTGTTCTGCATACAACCGTGTCCCCGCCGTGTAGACTGTAATTTCAAAGTTTTGCTGCGTCAAAAAGTCCTTCAAATGCGGTCGCAATTTGACACGATGATGCATCTGTTGATGCGCCTTGTCAGTAGGCAACAACAAGGTCCGCACATCGTCTCGGTCCTCGTGTGGCGCGGCTCTTGGGTCTGCCGTCGCGTGTACTAGAGTGTGATCGAGATCCAAAACAAGAGAGAGTTTCTTTTGTTCAAACAGTCGCACCGTTTGCGACTGTGATATCGACATGGCTTCCGTCTCTGACACCTTCATTGTGATCCCCCCAGACATGACGTTCTCCATTGTGGAGTCTTGGCCTCCTGGATCCATGGGTGTTCCACAGACGGCACACATTTTGTCAATGACTGCAGGATGAGTACAGGGCGATATAGAGCCAATGGTAAGAGCAGCTGCGTTCAGTTTTGTCAGTAAACCTGTTGCAGGTGCCATGATGGAAGTGAGTTGTTCCGCCGCCTTTGGTGGATGGTCATTGCGTGATGCTTCGGTTGGTGGTGGTTTCCGACCTCTCTTGCTTGGTCTCATATGCGTTTTGACAGCCGCTGCTTGAACAGTCGAGTTCTTATCACGAACCAACGCAACCACATCGCCCTTGCTAACAAACGACCCTTCCCCAGCTTTCCATTGATGGACAATGTACTGTTCCCCAGGCAACACCACGTCTGTCTTCATTGTATTTATAAATACTGTACTACTCAGTAGCTTGTTTCGGAGTTAGTCTGGTACGCAATGTAGGTTTTATTGAAGTGTGCTATTGAACAATACGGGAGAGAAGGACGACTGACTCTCAAGTTGTTGCAACTCTGCTGGCATCAACAACAGTCCAAACGTCGAGCGGAGATTGGTGGGTGTGGGTCACAATCATGTTTGAATTTTGGTTCAAGTTGCTGACACCCAACTACAGAAAATTGATTTTCTTCCTGTCGGAGCACTCATTCTCTCATACTTTTTCGAGCAAATGCGAGCTCTATGAGCTTCAGCCAACTCACAGTGCGATAGTACAGTACCGGTAGTTTCCGTTCACGATTGAATCAATTATGTTCTTGATTGAATATGCTTGATGCCAACCGACCCGGAGTTGAACCATGACGAGTTATTGGCACCATAGTGTTTAGCAGACCAGTGTTTTATGTTCTTGGTTGTGGTAGCTCCTTGGTAGCTCTGCGACCTTCCATCTTCCATGCGGAAAGTTCAACCACGTCGTACTAAAATTGAAACAACCCCCATGTCGTTCCGTCTCTGGCAAAAGAGAACCCCCAGCAAGTCCTACTCCTCCTGATAATCCAATGAGCCAGTTGCGCATTTCGATCACACTCGCATCTTGAGTGCCTCCTCGTTTAGTACGCGCGCCCGCCCCTCCTGCGTGGATGTTAGCCTTGCGGTTGAAGATTATGCAGACGTCTTCTAACAACACGTTCTCGCAGGCAGGCACGAGCAGCAACCTCCGCAAACAACTCTTTCCCCTCGAACTGAGGATGATCGGCAAGAACCAGCCAGTTGTTCAATCGTTCGACGACGATACTCTGCGGAAACGTTTTCCAACTTTAATGACGGTCTTCATTGACTCCCGGTGTTCGTCCTGCTCTCTTTTCTTTGCTGTTTTCCGCTTCCACGATCAATACAGTACTTCCAAGCTATGATCGAATTCTAGGTGTTCGTGCATGGAAACAGTCAGTACGCAATAACAGTGCGAGTAGCGAGTGCATGGTGTGTACGAACACTCCGGACTTTGTCTACTGATAATAGGCACATGAAGGATCGTGAAGGATAATCCAACTACCTCGAAACAAGAGCAACAGCGGTTCTCTATCTTGATCTAGTCTAGTTCATCCCCCCACGCAAATAATAGAGAATCCTTTGCGAGTGTCCACAAGATACTTAGAAACAGCACTTGTACTGTGAACCGAGTAACATGGAAAGACATATCGAGAGGTTCCATATCCCCCATTGTCGCTCCGTGTGTAAACATGTATATGTTTGCCGGGGTGACTGCTAAAGTCAATACAAAGAGCGTAGCCGCTGAGAAAGCCGGGAGTAACTTCAGCACAACGTTCTCGTCGTCGTCGTCGTCGCCAATCAATTGCAGTCGAGCAGCACTTAGAAGAAGAGAACCTCCACACAGTGCCTCAACGACCCCCGTCCACGCTACATGAAAGGATGCAGATCCTGGGAGGTACCATAACCCCCATGTTCCTTGGGGAGGATAAATGTCTCGAAACGCATCGGCTGCTAGAAAATGCCCAACACCCCCCGAAACATACACCAATCCCATCAGGACTGGTAGGGCCAGTTCAATGAATGCATTTCTCCAACGTTCCAGTCCAAACACGTTCTTGGATATCGCGTCTAGAGCCATGGTGGCCGGGACAGTCGACACACCCAGGGCAGCAAAATAACCCACAAACACAGCCGCCTGTGTCAGTTCTGGCAATTGGTCAATTCCGGACGGTGCAACCGATAAACTAGTTGCTGCTACTGCTCTTTTCGTTCTAGTATCTGCTGTGGCGCGCCCTGTCCGCTGGCGGAGGTGTTGCTGCTTCATGATCGTTGTTGGCAAGCGGGTAGTAGCAAAAGCTGAAACTTGGCTACTATGAAGCAGCAATAGTTGGATGATGGCAAACGACCAAACTCGTGCTTTCTGCATTCGATGAGTCCTTCTTTGCGCGTGATGAGTGATGAGCAACTGCTGCTTGGGTTGAGATCTCGTTTTGTGTGGCTAACATCATCATCAGCAAGGCCATCGTCGAAAGATTTTTGTGTGTGATGTGCTTGTGTCGTCACTGACGTCACTGACGTCACGCACACTAGCACACCAGCCAGTGCGAGTACCAGATGTAACAGTATGACAGTACAACGTTGTACGAGATGAGTGAGTCTACACTGTACCCAGGCTAGCAGGTACAATACTCTCTCTTCAATTAGACTACGTATAGATCTAATCTCTAGCTAGAGGAGAGCGTGGTCCCTATTCGGATTCTTTCTCCTTGAAAGCGGCAGCGCTTTTGTTTGAGTTCTGGGTTCATTCAGCGGCTACATAATGTTGAATGTAGTCATAGATACGTACTATCTATGGCGCTGTAGAGAGCACCCAATCGTCAGGTTGCTCCCCACAAGCTAATATATCATGGATAGATGCAAGAGATGGATGCTAGCTGTCATTATCCCTCTGGTTTTCTTGTTGCTGACTCAGCTTTTGTTTTGTACTGTCGCCAGCTGCAGGATTCCGCGTGCTTTAGGTCCTGCAACCTCTAGAGTAGAGCACAAACTGTACCTGGCATACCGCTCAAGCAGGTGAACATTCGATATCTTCGATGAATAATCTCAGTAGCTTGTAGGCGTTCGATCCTATGAATGAACGTGGAATTGAGTTGTCACCTCCTTTGGCAACTGTGCCGTTCGATTAGTCCAGGCCAGCAGTTACAAGCTAATTAAGTTCGTTCTTGTCATGACTGCGAACTGAGGCATCAACAAACAACGGCACGTACTACGTACTCCAGTTGTAGGATGGCGAAAGGAGTGTGAGAGGGGAGCGAGGGCACTTTGAAGGTTGTTCTCATAGTCCACAGGCACTTGTCCAGCTGGAGCATCTTTTTGTGCTTGAAGTTCGGATTCTGAGTGACAAAAGCGAGAGGAGAAAGACAGAAGGGCGTAGTCGTAGACTATTATGAAAGACTGTACATATCGCACGACGCAGAATTATCGTTCTTTCGCCGTCAAGAATTTTCACAAAATCCCGATGCCTTCATTACTTCACAAGCAGAACGGCGACAGCACGACCCCGATTGGCGCATTGTCACAAAGGAGACTTTCAACGAAGTCTCTTACCGAGTAGCACTTATGCTAATCGACTCGTCGAATCCTTTTTAATAATGGATGCCGTCGTTGCAAGGAAGCACAGGGAAGATTGTGACAATAACACCGTTGCCTGCACCTTTGAAGGGGCCTTGATACGCAACGATGAAGCTGCAAAGAGTGTAGAATACTCTAACGTGACCTTTTTGACGGACACTGATTCATCCTCGAGGTTGACGCAAGGATCAAGCCATCAATCTTCTACACTCCTTCATTCGTCGTCGTCTCGTATGATGAGAAAGGCATCTAGTAGTAGAAGATCAGATTCTGCTGATTCCAGCAGGTTCAACCCGCATCGTGTCTTGAAAAAAAGGAATCTGCACGGTAGAACTGACGAGTTGCTACAGATTCATACTCGTTTTCAAAGCGTAAGGAAGAACGAAGCAGCAGAGCTATTGTTTGTTTCTGGGCTATCAGGAAGCGGAAAGAGCAGTCTTGTCGAAGCTGCACGGCAGTTTGTGACTACTACAGACACTAATGGCTACTTTTGTGCTGGTAAATTTGATCAGCTGCTGCAGAGTGGTTGCAGCAGCGAACCTTTCAGCGCCTTCTCCGCGGCTTTCTCCGAAGCTATTGACTTTATTACAATGGATCAAGAAGAAGCCAAGGCTCGATACAAGGCCATCCAAGACAAACTCGGGTCTGAGGGAATTAGCACTCTCGAGCGCTTTGTTTCGAATCTCTCTCAGCTTGGCAACACCAACGGCAGTGGAGACTTTCAGATGCAGTCCCATCCACCCTTGTCCTCTTCGGTTCACCTACCAACCATGTTTCGCACGTTTTTGCAATGCCTTGCAACAAAGGCTCACCCTATTTTTCTGGTCCTTGATGACCTTCAGTGGGCTGATTCAGACAGTATGGAAGTCTTTCGGTCTCTGGCGACAGATCCTAGCCTGAAATACGTGCTGATTGTTGGTATCTATCGCAATGACGAGATTACAGCCGAGGATATTCTATTTTCATTTGCATCGTCTTCTTCTTCTACAAAGATACCAACTACCCATCTAACTATTGGAAATTTGGATCTTGACGGTGTCAACAAGATGACGATGGAAAAGTTGAGCATCGATGATCCAGAAACTACAATGCCTCTGAGTGAAGCAATCCTCAAGAAGTCTGGTGGGAATCCATTCTATGTGGCACAGTTCACGAACACCCTATACGAGACTGGGCTACTGGAGTACAACGAAGAGGGGAAGTTGTGGACGTGGGATACTGAAGCCATTCTGACAGGAACAAATGTCTCAGAGAATGTGTTGGAGCTTGTTGCCAGCCGAATTCATCGGTTACCAACTGAGCTAAAGTCTCTGCTCATCTTGCTGTCTCACGTTGGATATAGATTCGATGTGGCAGTAGCAAATTTCATTGTCAGCACTCTAGCAGGAGAAAGCTCTACACCCACCGCTCATGGCTTAAACACTGAAGTTGTATCTCTGCTGCAGTTGCACACTTATTCACAAGACAGCAATTTAATCAGCAAGAGCTTGAAACGTGTCGTGAAAGAGGGTCTAGTCGAAGCATGTTCATCGACGCTGTATAAGTTCACCCACGACCGTATCCAGCAGGTGCTCTACGACATGCTGAAGTCGGAGGAGACGAGCACGAAAGTTCACTATGCTATCGGGAAAGCCGCGTTGCTGTACATGGACTCTTCCAATGATAATACCCAGAGCGACACTAGCATCATCTTCTTTGTGACAGATCAGCTGAATCATGCAATTTGTTTCATCATAACAGAGGAGGAGATTGTCCGACTGGCAAAGCTGAACCTACTCGCCGCCAAGACTGCAGCTTCCCGCTCCGCATACTCCTCTGCCGCTTCTTACCTTCGAGTAGGAGTCGAGCTGCTCGAGGACGGCAGCTATGCCGACCGAAACTATGAGCTGATCCTTGATCTGTGGAGTTCATTGGCAGAGATGGAGGTGAAGACAGCAAAGTATGAATCCGCTCGTGAATGTTGCGAGAAAGTTCTTTCGTCGATTGCTCGTACCTTGGAGGACAAACTTCGCACAATGGTTTGTTTGCTGGAATGCTACAAAGGCGAGGGGTGTCAACTGGAGAAGGCAGTACGGACAGGGATAGCGTTTGCACGGCAGGTTGGCATCAAGATCCCGAGGAAATCTAGCTTGGTGCATGTTATTTCTAGCTTTGTTCGCACAAATATACGAATGCGTGGTGTATCCGACGAAGAAATTTTGGATTTACCAAGAATCACTAATTCCACAATGGAGTACACTATTGAAATCATCACCAGCTACTGTCAAGCTGCCTTCTCAATGACGAACGGAGGCAATTTTTTTGCCTTGGGTATTCTACACACGGTGCGCTTGACAATGAAGCACGGTATGTGCGATTGGAGCGCCAATGCTTTCGCGGGGCTTGCTCTACTTCACTCTGCCACAGGCAACAGGGTTCTTGCCCGTCGGTATGGGCATCTTGCTTTTGCCATCATGAGGAAGACAAACAACACAGCGCCACAACCACAGATACTCTTAGCTATGAGCCACTTCGTGCTTCCGTGGGAGAAACCCTTTCCGTATATCATGGACAATTTTGTGGAAGGCGCGCGCACTGGGCAAATGCTTGGCGACTTTGAGAATGCTCTTCTCTGCGCATCCGGGGCGCTGGACGCCATGTTGAATAGCGGATGCAACCTTCAAGATGCTCTATACTTTGGTCGCGAGAGCTGTCGAGAACTTCTTGGTTATGGTTCTCAGAGCGCAGGGCTTCTGTTGATGCTCCCAGGTCCGCAGCTGATGGAAAACCTGGCCGGCGAAAATACAATGGGCAACACATACAAACTGACGGGTGAGATCATGGACGAAGATGAAGTCATACGAATTTCTGAAGAGCAGAAGAACGATTTCATGAAATTCAGTATGCTCTACACGCGGTTAATTGGGGCGGTTTTCTTTTGTGAGTGGGATTTGGCAGCGGAACTCGAAGCCGAAACACTTCCACTACTTCATGTTACTAATGGTCTAGCGGCTTCCTTCATCATTCCATTCTATCTTGGTTTGGCGAATGCCGAGAATATCCATCGCAGAGTTGGTCGTCACAGAACGAATCTTCGCCGCCTTCGAAGCATCATCAAAAAGCTTCGCAGATGGGTGAACGGTGAAGCTAACAACTGTAAGCCGTTGATGCTGATACTGGAAGCGGAACTTTCTGTGATCCAACATCCGAATCAAACAGAAGCTAATGTTGGTCTCTATCAGCTGGCAATCGAAGAATGTCAACGTCAGAAGCTCTTGCACCTTGAGGCTCTTGCCAATGAGCGTGCAGCTCTTGCATGTCGCGGATCAGGTCATGAGAGCGCTAACAGCCTCCTGAATATTGCAATGGACTGTTACGCCGAATGGGGCGCAGAGGCGAAAGTCGAAATGATGCAGATTCGCTCTGACACTTGGCGCGTCTGAGGAAGCGTTATCCCTCTTCAGAAATATAGACATTCTCGAGTGTTAGTAGTACTCTAGTAGACCTGAAGCTAACCCAACATGGAGTTGGCGACGATATACCACATACAAAAGGTGACATAGCAGCATAGTACCCAGGCCGAGAGACTCGAATTCCACTGGTCAGAGGCAATGACGATAAACTCCCGTCGATGATGTCATTTTTCTTTCTCCTTTAGAGAGAAGTGAACTATGATAGGTTTGAAACACCTTTATTGCACACTTGCTACGTAGTCACAATCTCGCTGGCCCACACTCCAACAAGACTTGACTGTTGACTGTTGGCTGTTGGCACACACGGCTGCGAGCTGTCTTGATCAGCTGCCCAACCAATTTGGAAGGCTGCCCGAAGCATGAGCGTATTTAGGACCATGATAGTCCACCATCAAGAGTAGTTCTCGATTGATCTGGACTTTTCTCTTGCATCATCTCTACCGAAAGTGAAAATTGTTGCGAGTCATGTGCAACACCGCTCCCTTCAATATGACATGCAGGTGTAGAAATCACTCTCATGAACCACTATCAACAGGGATGCCAAGTTCGCGTCGAGGCAGTAATGGCGCTCTTTGCCATCAAACAAAACAACTTTTCTTCGACCGCACTGTGCTCTCATCTTTCAATCGGTCAATGGATTGCCTTCGTTGCTTAACTTGGTTGAGATGGATTGATCCATCCAGTCTACTAGATCGGTTGGTGCACATACGAATATATCTCATCTTGCATCACAGCACATCAGACAAAGTTGAAGTCTGCCAACCTTCGGGCAATTGTCTGTCAGCAATAGGGACTCGCACCAACTAAAAGGAAGCCAGCCACCCAGTACCTTCACACAGTCCTGGTTCGTCTACACCTTCCACCTGGAAGGAGCACAAAAGGTCTACAAAATATGTAGACTTTCCTCAGA
>JAVCKV010071047.1:0-21900 GCA_032274145.1 Herpochondria borealis | reverse complement strand
GAGAAAAGCGCAGTGAAAGATTAGGGGCTGGTGATTTCATTACTATGCAAGTTGGCGAGCACCATGATGTTACGGTAACTTCTTATGCTCCGGTAAAAGCAATTCTACAGCGTATAAAAGTAGGTTAAAATAAAACGGAAAGTTATTTACGTTGAGTCCTTAAAGGACATCTTTTATTCTAGGCTTGATTCTCACTTTGTCTATAAACTCCATTAACGGTAGGTCGTCGTAGTAGACTCCATAAGAAGAAATGATTAGGCCTCTCACGCCATCATGGCATTCAATCGCAAAAACTATAGAAGAATCAGCGGCTGTAGATTCACCAGCGAAGCGATGAAATTCTATAATGTGCATATCATCGCAAAGGTATTTTTTCTGAGTTCGAAGGCATACTAAATCGTTTTGCTGTAATTCAAAGGATTGTATGTAGCCTTTAGAACGCAGATCGGCGGTAGCTTCCAGTAGATTATGGTACTTATTAAATTGCATATTGGGGCTCTTTTATAAAATAACCAAATGGTTTTCAGAGAGACTTCTTTGTTGCTGTCTATTGTCTTAATGGGGATATAGGCTAACGAAGTCTTCTGGAAGTGATATACAAGCTTTACAAACTTGCCCATGGTTATTCTTTTGTAAATGTATTGTTTGGAATTAAGAAATCCAATGTGAGTATAGAGGCAGCATCCTTTAGCTTCCAGTTTTTCTTCTATTCGGTTTGATCTTCTGCATCCACTTGCTGGTCGCTTTTTCTTTTTAAGTCTTTATTGACTGCATATAAATCATTTTGCATAAATATTGTTATTTTAGAGCGTTATTAAATTTATAAATAGGCTTTTGAACTGTAATTTAGTTGCGAGTTTGTTTTTCGAAAAACAGGCTGTAGTCTGTTTTCTTTATTAAAGATACAGTCTGTGCTATGTTTATATATTGGTATTCACACTTCATCCCCTAAGAAAATGAACTGGAACTTTGTGATCATTCTGTTATAATGAGTTCTTTTTTCATTCGTTTCAAGCTTTGATAATCTGCCTCTGGAACTTCGATTTGAATCTGAATATGTTTGTTTCCCCTGTTGAGTGATTTTAAGTAATAGTATCTTCCTTCCAGCAGGTACGTGACTTCATAATAATCCTCTTCAACAATAACGTAACGAACATTACTGTTTGCTTTTCCTTCTAGTTTTTCCTTTATGAAATCATCATACAGAACTTTCGAACTTCTTTGAGAAACATTCCAACTGCCAGATACTGTTACTGTTAAATCGTCTTCTTTCGGAGTTAAAACAATACCATCTCCGTTGTCACCAAGGATCTTTTCGGAAAGAATCGAAATAGGGTAATCAAGACAAAAGGAATAACGAGAATTGCAGTAAGTGGCCCTTTCGATTTTTTGGACTTTCGATTCCGTTGTGATTTGCTTTTGTATGAAAAAGGGTAATAGTAAGATGATACCCATTCGGAGAAGTAGATTCATGATAACTGGTATTTGTAAATAATAATGTATTAAAATATATTAATTAAATTGATGCTAAAGTAGCAGCTGCAAGGATATTCATTGCGTTATTAAAACGTGCTGTATCTCTTAAATGTTCAGTCAAAATAGATACTGAACATCTGAAAGACTCGATCGTTATAGCGATATGGATACCAGAAGAAAAATCAAAAAAAAATACGTTACTTATCTTATTGACCGATTTAAGAATAGCCCCCGTTTGAAGAAAATAGGTGACCTAATTAGAAAGGGAAAGGGCAAAACAAACAAAATTGGCAAGACCTAGCCGGCAGCTTTGCTGGATATAGAAAAAATACATATAAAACCAACTATGCAAAAATATTTCCTCTCGAAAGTGGTCTTCACTCTCGTCGTGCTACTTTTGTTAGCATCCTCCTGTGCCAATCATAAATTACATAACAATTCAACTGTAAATAAAAAAGAAGTCCAAGAAGAAAATCCATCTGGTCCCCTGACTCATAGCATGTTCCTAGTAGGAAACACAGGTGCGGAGGGGGAAGGAAGAAAATCAGTGCTAAAATTGCTTGAATCTCATTTGAGCAAATCCTCTGAAAATAGCACCGTTCTATTTCTTGGCGACCAAGTAGGAGAGAATGGGATGCCTTCTAAATCCAAATCCAGCAAGCGAAAAGAGTCAGAAGAGCGATTAGATGCTCAATTGGCTATTTTGGAAAATTATAAAGGTCGTCCTGTTTTTTTACCGGGGAATAAAGATTGGGGAGCGCAAGGTCTGAAGGGCTTAAGTCGTCAGGAAGAGTACATAGAAGAAGCACTTAATAAAGGAATTAAAGAGGAAGACGATTGGGGAAATTATTTTTTACCTGATGGAGGTTGCCCTGGCCCGGAGGTCGTTGAAATAAATGACGATTTGGTTGTCATCATCATTGATTCGGAATGGTGGCTGACCAATTGGGACGAACAGCCAAATATCAGCGAAGGTTGCGACATTAAAAGTAGAGCGGCATTCGAGCTGGCAGTCTTGGATGAAATAAAAGACCACAAAAAGAAGAATATAGTTTTTGCATCTCATCATGCATTGAAATCAGTAGGGCAGCATGCTGGTTACTTTACGTTTAAGGATCATTTGTTTCCCCTGCGAACGGTTACTGAAAAATCCTATGTTCCACTCCCAATTATTGGTTCCGTATTTTTATTGTTACGAAAAGCTGGAATTTTAAAAGAGGATCTTAATAATCGGCACTATGATGAGCTTTCGGATGTGGCAGTCAAGCCTGCTGAATCAAATGGCGAATTCATTTTTGCAGCATCTAGTGAAAGCAGCTTGCAATATATTCAAACCAAAGGTCAGCACTTTGTCATCGCTGGTGGTGGAGCCAAACCGACAGGAACCAAAGCCAGATCAAAGGCTGAATTTAGCTATGGCGAAAATGGATTTTCAAAAATAGACTTCTACGAAGATGGTTCTGCTTGGGTGGAATTTTGGGTGCCAGCTAAAGATGGAGAAGCCGGTAAAATGGTGTACAGAACTAAGATGAAAGATGCTTTTCCTAAGGACAGAATGGAAGAACTAGCTGTAGATTTTTCTGTTTATAATTCAAAAATAGACAGTGTCTTTACAACACCTTCTACTAGAGATGTGAAAAAATTAGGAGGCTTTGGCGACTTTATGCTGGGAGAAAGAAGGCGTTCGATCTATATGGAGAAATACAACTTCCCAACCCTAGATTTGGCAACATACAAAGGTGGCCTGAAGGTGATAAAAAGGGGAGGAGGTAAGCAAACCAATTCACTACGTTTGTCAGCTCCGGACGGAAAAGAATATGTAATGCGTTCGCTTACAAAGGACGCCAATAGGGGAGTACCCTATCCTTTGAATAAACTTAAGTTTGTCAATTATCTGTTTAGTGAAACTTTCCTAGGAAGTCACTGTTTTGCGCCATTAACGCTTTCTGTTTTAGCAGATGCTGCGAAAGTATACCATACCAATCCTGGTCTTTACTTTGTCCCCAAACAGCCCGTTTTAGGAATACATAATGATATGTTTGGAGGAGAAGTTTACCTCGTGGAAGAGCGTCCTTCGGAAAGTTGGCCAGAGGCAGATAACTTTGGGAATGCAGAAAAATTTGTGAGCACACCTAAGCTAAATCGGAAACTGGAAAAAAGCCATAAGCATAAAGTTGATCAGAGATGGCTACTGCGTAGTCGACTCTTTGACATGTTAATTGGAGACATTGATCGTCACGGAGATCAATGGAGATGGACGGTACAAAAGATGGAAGATGGCTCTAAATTATACCGTCCGATTCCACGGGATAGAGACAATGCTTTCGCATCCTTTGATGGTTTCGCATTTAAAATATTAAGGCCTTATCATCCGATTGTACGACAGCTGAACGACTATGAAGAGGAGGTGGGTAATCCCAAATGGAGTTATTACAATGCACGTCACTTCGATCACAATTTTTTGAATGAGATGACTTTAGAGGATTGGATTGAGGAAGCAAAATATATCCAAGAACATGTAACCGATGAGGAAATTGAAAAGGCGATGAGTCTATTTCCTGAAAAAGTAATAGCGCTCACTGCGGATCAGATTACCAATACATTGAAAAATAGAAGAGCAGCATTACAGGGGATTGCAACGATATTTTATTCCCAACTGGCAAAAAAAACAGTTGTTAAAGGAACGGATAAAAAAGACTTATTTGAAGTCATTCGGATCGATGATGAGCATACTTCCATTACGGTATACGATACCAACGGAGATGGGGACAAACAGGCAGAGTACTATCGCCGAGTTTTTAAAACATCAGAAACGCGCGAGGTTTATTTGTATGGATTGGAGAATGATGATATTTTTCGCATCAGCGGTGAGGTCGATAAAAGTATACGCCTATATATTGTTGGAGGAGCAGGAGAAGATCAATTTGTAAATACCTCTATTGTGCGAGGACTTGGCAAAAAAGATGTTTTCTATGATACTAAAAAAGGAAATGAATTAAATCTTGGTTCTGAAGGAAAGAACCGAACCAGCAATATAAATAGAGACAATGTCTATGATCCATTGGGGAACCAATATGACGAAGGGAATCTAATTGGACTTCCTACCATGGGCTACAATATATCCGATGGTTTTACAGCTGGAGTGTTTTTATTTTATAAGGTGAATCGATTCAATAAACATCCTTTTGCGCAGGATCACCGCTTTAGATTGAATTATGCTTTTGCAACTAATGGGCTTGATATTAACTATGGAATTGTCTTCAATGAAAGTATAAAAAGATCTGATTTAGTTCTTAACCTGGAATTGCATAATAAAGGATATTCCTTTAATTATTTTGGAATAGGAAATGACATAGAGTCGGATGCCAATAATGTTAATAATAATCGAGTTTTACAAAACCAATTTTATTTAGATTTCGGTTGGCAAAGGCGCTTCGCAAATGAGTCAGGTGCTTTCTCTATTCGTCCAGTGGTCAACTACAGGAAAATAGAAAATGAAAACGATGATTTTGTGGGTGAACCGGATAATGGACTAACACCAGAAGACTTTGAAGCGAGGTGGTACGGTGGTGTCGTATCAGAATTGAAATTTAATAATACCGATAACGATATTCATCCTCGTGATGGATTTAGATTCAACAATAGATTCACATGGCAAAAGAACGTAACGGGATCAGAGCGAAACTTCCGAAAGGCTGGCTCTAATTTTACATTCTATAAATCTTTTGGTGCTCGTAGACTTTTAATACTTGCTACAAAAATTGGAGCAGAAATGATACGTGGAAGTTACGATTTTTACAACGCACCTACTTTGGGGCAGGATGAAAATATACGTGGACTATTCGGCCAAAGATACCGAGCAGAAACTAGCTTTTATCATATTACAGATTTACGAATCGCAGTTGCCAGTATTAAGAGATCGCCTATTCCTTTCAGCATGGGTGTCAACGGTAGTTTTGATTATGGACGTGTCTTTCAACGTGATGTGAACTCCGATACCTGGCACGCTAGCGCCGGAGGAGGATTGTTTTTCGCACCTCTGAATGCCATAATCATCTCGGTTAACTACAATAAAATTATTGCAGACAAAGGAGGGACGATTGTCATGAAGATGGGGCATTCCTTTTAAGGAAATTGAATAATTAATGATTGAATACTAAAATGTTTGCTTAAGCTATGCTGCTTTATTCAAAGTGTTTTCGCAGCTGAGAGAGCAATATCCAAAACGACCAATTACTTATGAAAATAAAAGATTCACTAATAACAAAAGGGTTCATTATCGCTGGTTTAATGAACATGTCTGTTTTAATTCACTCCAGGCTATTTACCAACGAAACTATTTGTAAATTTGATCCAGTAGTAATGTCTAACTTTGGGCTATTAATGATTGCCATTTGGGGATTGGCTTACATGTCTATTGCTAAAAACTATCGAACAGTAAAATGGCTTGTTGGCGTCTTTGCCATTGAAAAATTTATTTATGGCTACGTTTGGATAAAGTGGATAATGAATAACAGCGTTTCAGAAGTATATAAAGAAGATGCGATGGCCGGAATGTTTTACGCGGTCTATGGTGTTAACGATTGGATGTTTTTTGTCTTCTTTTCAATAGTATTTTTCTATTTAATCAAAGCGAAGAAGAATAACTAATTTCAACAAATTACTCAAAGTAACAACGAAAAATTAAATGAGGGACTGTCTAGTAGACCAAATTATTTTTGTGTAATACAAATAGAAAAGAAAAAAATGCAGCTACTAAAGAACTGGTTAGAGACGAGGAAGACAGATAATAAATCAACCGTTATCTTGTTAATCAAAGGGTATTTCGTGCTTTCAGCTTTATGTTTTATTTCTCTGATGTTGCCTATATGTCAAAGCGAAGAAAATTCTATTTTCAACCATATATTTTTTTCGGTTTCCATTGTAAGCACAACGGGATTAGCACCCGCTGATTTTTCAAGTTCTTATAATTGGCTGGGACAAGGTATCAGTTTGATTTTTATCCAATTGGGAGGAATTGGCTATATGGCCTTAAGTTCTTTTATTATTTTGAAACAATCAGATCGATTGCCAAGTATTTCTGCAAAGTTACTAAAGCTAGAGTTTAATCTTCCACAAAAATACCCTCTAGTTGCCTTTGTTAAAAGCGTTTTTATTTTTACTTTATTAATAGAAACGATTGGAGCCATTCTATTATATATTGGTTTTCGTAATGCAGGAATTGAACAGCCTATTTGGCACGCGATCTTTCATAGCATCTCCGCATTTTGTACCGCAGGATTCAGTCTTTTTGGTGATTCCATGACTTCCTTTGCCGATAACAATTTTATAACAAATACCATCTTGGCTTTATCTCTTTTAGGGTCCATCGGCTTTATTGTCCTTTTAGATTTTTGGCTAAGGTTAACAGGGAAGCGGAAGGCGATTACTCTGACTTCAAAAATAATTTTGTTCAGTACTTTTCTTTTTTGGATCGTTGGGTCAATAGCCATTTATCTTTCAGATGCTGAAATGCAGGCGGAAGGATTAGCAGGAATGAAATTAGCTGTTTTCCAAAGTATCTCAGCACATACAACGGTAGGTTTCAACAACTGCGATATTGGAGCGATAGGCTTAGGTGGAATATTCGTTTTGGTAGTCATCATGATAATAGGAGCATCACCTGCGGGAACAGGAGGAGGGATAAAAACGACTTCCATCACCGCGCTGATAGCTGTATTGCTCTCTGTTTTGAAAAGAAGGAAACATGTTACTTTTTTCCAAAAGGAAATCCCTGCATCTAACATTTATTTAGCGATTTCTTCTGCTATTTTCTATTCTTTTATATTGACCATCGGCACTTGGGCAATACTGATTGTAGAAGGGAGTAACTTTGCTTTTGAAACAATTTTGTTTGAAGTGGCCTCTGCTTTAAGTACCGTTGGAATCTCGACAGGTATTACGGGAGATCTATCCGATGCCAGTAAATTAATAGTCTCTTTATTAATGTTTATCGGGCGTTTAGGTGTGCTTACTTTTGGATTTGCTTTAATTACAAAAGCCCCATTGCTTCAGCACAGACTTAAAACGGAAGAGATTGCGATTTAGAGATTTGTTGTTTTAAAACATGAGCATTCCAAAAGTATAAGTCTACAACCTGTATATATTATTTATAGGATGAGTCATGTTTCATATGAAAGACCTACATGTCAGTTAGATGGTTATGCTATCTATGAAACTAAATCATCAATTAATGATTTAATTTCTTGTTCTAAATAACAATAATTTGACAATCTTGTGAAACGCTGTTTTTTAGGAATTTGTTTGTCCTTTGCCAATCGTGAAAGAATTGCGCTTCTACTGTCTATATGTTCAAATGGCTCATTAAGGCCTTCGGACTGGTAAAGGTTGCCAAACTCAAATCGCCTCTTTTTATTTCATCAATAAAGTAATCGCCAAAATCAGCTAATTTAATGTCATCTAAAGTGCCACCATCTCGCAGATGTAATTTATAAAACTCACCTACGGTTGCGGTGTAAATTCCAGCGATTGCTGCTCCGGTTAAATCAAATTGTTTTTCAAAACTACTTTTAGTGATTACGGAATCCACTACGCCAGTAACGGCTTTGGTCATTAAGCTTCCCGTAACTGACCAAAAGGCGATATTGACCATTTTATCAGAATAGGATACATTGTACAATTCGCACAATTCTCTAATCATCAAAGTTTGTGTAACCGTAGAAGAAATTACATCCACAAAATCATAAGGAGCCAGTGCGGCACCAGTCGTCAGTAAAATGTATTTTTTAATAATTTTACTCGATTTTTCTTCTTTTGCATCTGATTGATTCACTGCTTTTTGAATAGGATCAGTTGGTATTACTTCTGTTTGCATAATATTTTTTTAATCGTTTTCAGTAGAAAGTTTTAGTTGAGTAGATGTTCAATTCTTCTTGAAAATATTGAACATCTAGCCTGTTTATCCTTTTTACAACTGTAGACTTCACTAAGCACTTAGGGACTCAGCCGAAATAACTGTCCGATTTGAGAGGAAACCATTTGATCTATATTTCTCAAAAAAATCTTGAAATAAACGCTATATCTGTGCTTTTTTAGATCACCTAGTTCAAATATTTCGAATTCAAATCGGACATTTATTTACGCTTCATCCCTTAATCATAAAATCTAAAAAAAATGGATACTATTATAGCTGTACTTGCTAATGCCCTAGCCTTTTACATAGGCGCTCATTTCTTGAGTGGTGTTAGCATCAAAAAATTTCTAACGGCCGTTGTGTTGGCCATAGTTATTGCTGTGTTGAATGTTACCTTAGGTATTGTTCTGAAGATTGTGACCCTTGGGATTCTTTCTCTAGGTATTTTCACCCTCTTGCTTGACGCTATTCTAATACAGGTAGCAGATTACTTCCTGGAAGACATTTATGTTAAGAACTTCTGGTGGGCATTACTATTGGCAACCGTTGTTGCAGTTATAGATAGTGTTGCTACTTGGTTGTTTTAAAAATACTAGAAAGAAGTGGAAGGTATGAGGCGGACTATGTGGTTCATGGAGCATATATTTTACTTCAAGTGAACATATCGCCCCTTGCTCCGTTTTAGTGGAAATAGCAAAAAAATATATTATTCACCAATAAATTCCAACACATTTATGTTTGACCAATTTTCTGATTCTCTTACTAATTTAATGACTAAACTAGAAGGTTGGTTCGACGGTATTGTGCTGGCATTGCCAAATATTATCCTTGCAGCGATTGTATTGGGGCTTTCTCTTTTTGCTTCTCGCTATTTGAAAGAATTAGCTAGGAAGACGATTCACAGAATAACAGATAACCGAACAGTTGTAGGGGTACTTTCAAATGTAGTAGTCGCTGTATTTATGATTGTTGCCCTGTTCATTGTTTTGAACATATTGAATCTGAGTGAAGCAGTAACTGCATTGTTGGGTACGGCAGGTGTGATTGGGTTGGCAGTCGGTTTAGCTTTGCAAGATCCTTTGGTTAATCTTTTCTCAGGAGTACTGATGAGTGTAAAAGACTACTACCAAATTGGTGACCTGGTGGAAACAAATGGTTTCTTTGGGAAAATTCAAAAAATAACACTTCGCTCTACCATTATCTCCATGACTGATGGTCAGGAAGTTATCATTCCAAATAAAGAAGTCCTACAGAATCCATTAAAAAACTTCTCTCATAATGGACGACGTAGAATTGATGTTACTTGTGGTGTGGCTTATGGTGATGATTTGGAAAAAGTAAAAGAGATTGCCATCAATGCGATCAAAGAATCAGGATTGGATCTTCGGGAGACAAACCCCATCGAATTTTATTATACTGATTTTGGTGGCAGTTCCGTGAATTTTATTCTTCGTTTTTGGAAAAATATTACAGCGCAGTCAGATTATCTTTCTGCAAAAGATATTGCAATTATTGCCTTGAAAAAAGCATTTGATAAAAATGGAATTACTATTCCTTTCCCGATTACAACAGTGGATTTCGGCGTAGTTGGTGGCCTGAGGTTAGATGAAGTATATCCGCCATCTACCTTTCAAAAGAACGGTAAAGAAGTGAAAAGTGGAAACAATGCGCTGAAGACTGTAGAGAAGAATTAATTATCGGCAGGTTTTAGAAATTATTTTCACTAAAAAATATAACAATATGTACGCAATAGAAAGTAAAGAGAATTTTGAATTGGAGTTAAGGGCATTATTGGCAAAAATAGATGATGCAATCGTTTCCACCAGATCAACAATAGGAACCAATCAAGGTTTGCCATCTAATAGTGCAACCAGTAAGATAAACCGTTTGAAGATGCAGGAATACAAGCTTAAAGAAATAAGTCTTAGTCTAGTAAATGTAGATCAAGCTGGATGGGAGGAAAAGAAAGAAGGTTTTCAAAAAGAATTCCTTCTAGCAAAAGAGCAAGTGACTAGCAGGGACAGCGTTGAATAAACAATGAACACCATTGAAAAACAAATATATTTTAAAATCTTAAAAAACAAATATCATGAAAGGAAGTAGCAAAGTATTAATAGGCGTTGGACTTGGACTCGTTGCTGGAGGTGTAGCAGGGTATTTTTTATCATCCGCAGAAGGGCAGGAGTTTCAACGTAAAACCAAAGAACAGTTGAACCAACTCGGAGAAGATGTAAAAAAGAGCTTGAAAGAGAATACCGAAATGGCAACAGATAAATTAAATTCAGCTTCTGATTCTGCAAAGGGCTGGGCCAATGAAATATCTGAAACAGTAAAGCAAAAAATTTCTACCACTTCCGAAGTAGCAGAAGGAGCAGTAGATGAAGTGAAAGTAGATTTTCAATCAGGAGTAGAAAAGGCCCGAAGAAACATCGAAGGAAAAGCAGCTATTGTTGATGATATTGTATAGTTGGATTAATTGAAACTTTGTCCTGTAGTCATAGGGATTCAATGGAATTCCTTTGACTATTCTTTACTAAACCGTACTTAAACAGAGAAAATATGAAAACCGAAGAATTACTCTCCTCCGCTGGAGAAACCTTCGAATATGCTAGGTTATATGCAGAACAACAAGGGGATTACATTCGTTTGGAGGCTTCGAAACGTATGGCTAAAACGACTTCACAATTAGTGACAGTGGCCGTTATTTCTTTTTTTGCTTTTATGGTTATCCTGTTCTTATCGATTTCTGTAGGTTTATTGTTAGGAAGTTTATGGGGTTCTTATGGTTTAGCTTTTTTGTTTTTAACTGGGTTCTATGCCCTTGGGGCCGTTTCGATTTATATATTCAAAAGACAATTGATCACAAGACCGATCGTGGCCTTGATAATTAAGGATTTATTGGACTAATAGCATTTTAAGAACTATGAAAAAAAATATCACAACGCTCGAAGAATTAGAAGCAGAACAGAAAAAGTTGAAGATGACAATGGAAGTCACGCGGCAAGAGTTCGCTCGCAGCATAGGAACTAATCGCCATATGCTTAAGGATTTTATGCTGAAAAAAGTGGCGATACCCGTTGGAGTTGCAGGCTTAGGCGTTGCTGCTGCAAAGCAAGTTTTTGGCTCCAGTTCTACTAATAATACGGAGAAGCATTACAAAAGTGCAAATTTGGTGGGGCAATTGTTCCCATTAGCTTTAAACCTTGTGCAGGGCTATTTTTTGAAAGAGCAAAAACAGAAAATAGAAAATTTGAAGGATACTCAAAATGCCTAAACCTGTAGAATGTTAACGAATAAATCAGTGCGAAATTAAATAGTGTACCATCAAGACAATGGCAAAAAACATAAAACAAGAACTCTCTTTTTATAAAGAAATCCTAGTAAAAAGTTTTTCTAAATTTAGTGAAGACGACGTGTTTACTCATGCGGCGGCATTGTCATATTATACCATTTTCTCATTGCCCCCTATGCTCCTAGTAATTCTGTTCACTACCACTAGTGTCTATGATGAAGCTAGAATAAAAGAGGCCCTCTTTGGCCAGATCGGTGACTTGGTGGGAAGAGAAGGCGCGCAACAATTACTATTGACTATCGAAAGGTTTAACATTTTTGAGCCGACCATCTGGGCAACAGTTTTAGGCGGAGGAATATTGTTATTTACATCTACCACCGTTTTTGTTACTTTACAGAATGCCTTGAATAAAATCTTTAGAGTAAAGCCAAAACCGGAAGGTTGGGGGATTTTAAAAATGATAAAAGATCGAGTACTATCCTTTACTTTGGTTATTGGCGTTGCATTTATATTGTTAGTTTCTTTGGCGGTAAACGCGTTTGTGGAATCGTTCGGCCGCTATGTGGAAGAAGTAACGGGGATAGTTTCCATAGTGTTTAGTTTTTTGACTAGCGTATTATTACCTTTTATAATTATTACTTTGTTGTTTGCAATGATGTTCAAGTTTTTGCCAGATGCAAAGCTCACTTGGAGAGACACTTGGTTTGGTGCTATTCTGACCAGCGTCTTATTTGTATTGGGTAAGAACCTCATTAGTCTTTACATTGGAAATAGCAATGTTGCAGGACTCTATGACGCGGCTGGTAGTATTATGGTGATCATGGTTTGGGTATTCTATGCCTCATTGATCGTTATGTATGGAGCCGTTTTTACTTTTACGTACATGGAAATGAACGGAGAGAAAATACGAGCACAAGATTTTGCTGTAAAAATTGAATACAAAGAAGTCGAAAAGAATAAGTAGATTTGGCATTGTACTTTTCCACAATCACAGAACTGAAATATTCACTTCCCCTTAATACCTTAGATGCAAATTCTTTTTTATATCCTTTCCTTTATTTGTTTTATTGCCACGGTGGTCTCTTCCATGAGAGCTCCGCTTTGGTGGATAAAAGTCTGGGATGTTTCTCGAGTGCATGTGGCTGTTACTATGATTGGGTTAATTGTAGCTGGATTCTTTTTACTGCCCTTGACGGAGCTGTATGCTATTGCCTATCTAAGTTTGCTTTTTGCAGGAGTCGTTTATCATATTAGTGTTATATACCCTTTTTCTCCGCTGCACAAAGTGGAATTGGAAAGTACTTCAAAATCAGATCTAGCTATAAAAATTCTGGCGGCTAATGTTCGACAAAAAAACGAAAGTTATGAGCGATTGATTCATTTAATCGAACTAGAAAATCCGGATGTTTTTTTACTGACAGAAGTAGATCAGGCCTGGGTAGATGCCATTAGCCAATTGAAAAGTAGATACCCCCATTCGATATTACAGCCCCAGGAAAATACATATGGAATCGTTTTGTTTTCAAAGCATGCATTGCATAATAAATCCATTCAGTTTTTGGTGGATAAAGAAATCCCCTCCATACATACTAGAATACATTTCAAAGGCAACGATATTCAGTTTCTTGGTTTGCACCCCAGACCTCCTGCACCGTGGACAAAACCGGAGCATAAAGACTTAGAATTGATCAAAGTAGCCGGATTAACAAATCATGACAGCTTACCTACTATTGTAGGAGGAGACCTCAATGATGTGGGTTGGTCAAAAATCACCCATTCGTTTAAACACATCAGTGGTTTACTTGATCCACGGATAGGTCGAGGATTCTTTAATACCTACAACGCTTTGATTCCTTTCTGTCGGGTTCCCATAGATCATTTTTTCGTAAGTAAGCACTTCAAGTTAGTCTCAATCAAGAAATTGGAGAAGATCGGGAGTGATCATTTTCCGGTATCGCTGGAAGTCAATTTGGAATCCCACTAAAATTCCTTTTCATGATATTAGTATTACACAAAAAATAATTTGGGCCACTATACACTCCCACATTTAGCTAAAGTACTCTCCTTAAGTCGTTTAATTTTAACTAAATGAGGGCTTGAACCATTTAATTTTTCGTTGTTACTTAGCAAAATATAAATTCTAGGACTGAACAATTAATGAACTAAAGCCTTTTAACCCCATCTAACGGGGTCTTAATACCAATATGATAAAGAAAAAGGGATTAAAGTTTTATATTGCATTACCTAATATTGAAAAGATAAGTGATTTTTTCAAGCAGAAAAAGCACACGAAGGTACCGGAGGACTGGTACGTTATTGTCACTGATATAGTGGGTTCCACTGAAGCTATAGAGGAAGGGCGATATAAAGATGTGAATATAGTAGGAGCCCTTACTGTCATGGCAGTAAGCAATGCGTTCAATAGTCTAAAATTTCCTTTTGTTTTTGGTGGAGATGGTGCAATTTGTCTAGTGCCTCCAAATATGCATGCGGAGGTTTCTGATATTCTTTTCGATACGAAATTAAAAGTAAGAGAATTATATAGCTTGGATCTCCGAATTGGTCTGGTTCCCATCAAAACCTTATACGCTGCTGGAAAGCAATTGTATATTTCAAAGGTGAAAGTATCTCCTTATTATTCTCAAGCTGTATTGGATGGGGATGGAATTTATTTTGCAGAAAAACTGGTCAAAGAGGATGAGAATAACAATCGTTACTTGATTCAAGAAAAAAAAGATCCTTCAGTGGAAGCAGATTTTACTGGTTTTTCCTGTCGCTGGGAAGACGTGCCAAGTAGTAAAGAAGAGACGATCGCTACGGTTATAAAAATCAGAAATTATGAAATGCGCGATAGTGTGATGCGGAAAATTCTTGAAAAAATGAAAGCTACACTTGGAGGATCGACTGACCATCATCCCATTTCAACAGAACACTTACAAATGGCGCATAGTGGTGATTATCTGAAGAAAGAAGCTCGTTTATTCGCAAAGAAAAAAAGAGGAATTTCCTATTTACTTAAGTTGGCACAAATAAGAATAGAAGCCACGATTACGCAATTGGCCATGACTTTCAATTGGCCCTTGACCTTCAATTGGTACAAGCTCAATATGCTCAAACAATATCAGGTACTCTCTGCTGATTTTATTAAATACGATGGTAGCCTGAAAATGGTATTAAGTTGTGATAAGGCGGTAAGGGAAGAGTGGGAATCATACCTAAAAGATTTAAAAGAAAAAAGAGAAATTTTCTATGGTATCCAAGTTTCAAAAAGTGCTGTTATGACTTGTCTGCTTCATGCAAATAGTAAACAAGAAGTTCACTTTATAGATGGAGCTGATGGTGGTTACGCCTTGGCCGCTAAGCAAATGAAAGCACAGATGCAAGAAGCGTATGACTCTTCAATTAAGTAACAAGGAAGATTAAATGGTTCAAGCCCTCATTTGCTTAATTTAAACGAGATAAAGAGAGCACTTTAGCTAAATGAGGGACTGTCTAGTGAGCCAAGTTGTTTTGTGTGTAATACTAATAGATCAAATTGTTAATAATAAAATATGAATACGAATATCGCTTTTGTTTTCTTACTGCTTTTTTGTAGTCTTATTGTTTTTTCGTGCAACCGTAATGCGATCGCCAATCCGGCTTATACTTTACAGGAAGAGGTAATAGTCCAGCGGACAAAAAGTGGAGATTATAAATTATACTTCAAAGATAAATCGACCTGGGAGGTGACCTCTGCCAAGCATCCAAGAAAGCTTAAATGGGATCTTACCCCGACCATTTTTGAGGGAGACTATATCGAGTTTCCTGGTGCAGGAATTGCTGGAAGAATGTATTTTGGTATTACGTCCAAAGAAAAGGGAAAACGATTTATTGTTACGGAACGAATTGTACCTATGAAAGGGGCCAATAACTTTCGGGACATTGGTGGAATCTCCACAAAGAACGGATCTATTGTGAAATGGGGAAAAGTATTTCGCTCCGGTAAATTATCAGGACTCTCTTCCAAAGATTTGGCTTATATGACGGAGCTAGGTATAAAAAGTGTTTGCGATTTTAGAAACGATGAAGAAATCAAGAAAGACAAAGATCGCCTTCCTGATGGAGTTAAGTACTTTCACGTTCCCATCATTGATAGAGATGGAACGGAATATAGAAGGATAAAGAATGAAATTAAAAGTGGAGAATTGAAAGGGCTCAAAGCTAAAGAATATTTTACTTTTATAATGCAGCAGCTTGCGGATAGTGTAGCAGTAAATTTCAAGCCGGTGTTAGATATTATGTTAGAACAACCAGAAGATGGAGTACCATTGTTATATCATTGTTCAGGTGGAAAAGATAGAACTGGAATTATGACTATGATTATTTTGGGCGCTCTCGGTGTAGAGAAAGATGTTATCAAGGAAGATTATTTGATGTCTAATTTTTACCGCTTCAAAGAAAATAAGAAAAAAACACGAAAGGTGGCCTTGGCAGGAATTGATGGAGAAACGGCTAGTTATGCCTTTGTTGTTCAAGAAGAGTATTTCGATGGCATTTTTGATGTAATCGAGAATAAGTATGGTGGAATGGATAATTATCTAGAAGTGAAATTTGGTATTGATGAGGCCAAGAGAAAAATTTTGCGAGATCGATATACTCGCCAAATACCTGAAGTGATTAGTACTGAAACTGATTCTAAATAGAAATAAAAGGCAGATGAAGATTTAATAATAAGAGATCTATCTATCAGCATGTTTTATAAACAGCTCCAGAGAAGCAGAATATTTGCAGCTCCATGAGAGCGTTTTTTTAGCAGGAGCGGCATCTTTGTAAATGGTATTGCACTTAAGGTGCTAAATGATCTTTGGGTTATTTATTGACTACAAAGATTTCATCCCTTTGGAGTTTTCCCCCCTTCTAAAACTACCGTAATGAATAATTACTAAAAGCTTTACTAAGCTTTGCTCTATCGTCTGAAGTCCCCTAGTAAACCCACACCAATTTAAATCATCTAGTGCCTAATTCTTAACTAATAAGATTAAATAAAAAACAATGAAGAACTTTTGTTATACAACTTGCCTTTTCTTTGCAGCGATATGCATGCTGGCCTGCAATGAGATCAAAGCTCAAAAAGGAAAGGCACCTGATGCCGTAAAGAAAAACTTCCAAGCTATGTACCCTGGAGAAAATGATCCGGATTGGGATATAGACAAAAATGGAAACTATGAGGCTCATTTCAAAAAGAAAGGAGAGCACTATCGAGCCGATTACAGCCCGGATGGTCATTGGATCGAAACGGAGAATTCTATTAAAGAAAAAGATCTTCCTAACGCGATTAAAAAATTACTTAAGGAATCATACGACGATTTTAAAATTATAGAACTTGAATTCGTCAACCACTATAAGAAAGGGGAATTCTACGATTTAGAATTGAAGGAAAAAGGGGAAGATAAATTTGACTTGATGGTTACTGCAGAGGGCGAAATTATAGGAAGAGATTGAGGTTTGTAGTGTCTCCATTTGTTATAAAACATTCAATTCTATTAAGCCGAAGGAAAAGGGTACATTTAAAGAATTGTTCATTTAGGACGGGTTTTAAAATTATATTTACTTAAACGAAAATAGAAGATTCTCTGAAAAAACTGTTTGAATGCTTTGAGCAAAAGTGAACAATCTTAAACAGCTACAAGAATCTCTGTATCAACTATAACCAACTAGAATCATGTCTAAAGAAGAAAAACAAAAAGAGAAAAATCCTAAAACCATTGTTGATTTAGCTAAGAAGTATTTGCGAAAGCATTATAAGAAAAATATTCCAATAGCATACAAGTTTCATCAATATGCACGATTTAAGGATGTAGTAAAATTAGCGCGAAAAATAGGGAAGGGCTCAGACTTGAGCGATGAACAGGTAGAAATTTTGCAATTAGCGAACTGGTTTAGATTTGCAGGGATTACCTCGAAATACGAAAATTACCATTCTGTCAGTACAAATATGGCAGAGGAATTTCTAAAGGCCAATGACTATCCGGTAGAAAAAATTCAAAAGGTTAAAAACCTCATTTTAGATTCAGCGAAGGAAGGGAAAGCTGTTGGGAAATTAGCAGAAATTACTCATGATGCTACCTTCGCTTACATGGGTAAAAAAGACTTCTCTAGAGATAGTAATTCGCTCAGAGTAGAATTGGAGGAGGTTTTTAAAAAACAGATAAAAAATAAAGCATGGGTAGAACAGCAATATGAAGACTTGGTCAAAGCGCACTTCTATACGAGTTATGCTAATGAAAAATACCAAGATCGGTTAGCGGATAATATCCAGAATCAAAGGAAAATAATAGCAAAAGCTAAGACGGCCTCTATCCGGAAAAAGACGGGAAAAGAATTTGGTCGGGGCATTGATACCCTCTACCGAACCAGCTATCGAAATCACATTAACTTGAGTTCCATTGCCGACGGAAAAGCAAACATGATGATTAGTATCAACACGATTATCCTTTCGGCTATTGTCACCTTGATGGCAACCGGAATGTCCTTTTCTGGAAGTATTACTTTTGATCATTTTCGCTATATGGTTCCTATTATTATTTTGCTCATATCGGTATTAATATCTGCTATTTTTGCCGTACTATCTGCACGACCGAAAGTCACGGAAGGTACCATTTCAAATGAAGATATTTTAGAGAGAAAAAAGAGTGTGCTTTTCTTTGGTAATTTTATAAGCATGGATAAAAAAGAATTTATTGATAGCCTTGATATGCTGAAAAGAAACCAAGCTTTATTATATGATAACATGGCCGTAGATATGTATTATCTTGGCCACGTTCTCGACAAAAAATATCGTTTGATCAAACATTCTTATAATGTTTTTATGGCCGGACTAATTCTCTGTGTCTGCTCTTTTATCGTGCTTTTGGTTTATTCTCAATTCATAGGAGTGAGTTAAGGGATGTGCCATAAGACAATTTAGAAGCAGTATATTTTGCGTAACGTTAAATACTTATAAAATGATAAAAACCTACCCGAAATATTTCTTTCTACTTTTTGTTCTACTCGTTACTTTAGCATTTTTTGGTTTGATTGGAAATTTTTTATTGGCCATTTTTTGGGCCGTTGTAATTGCGATTTTGTTTCACAACAAATTTGAACAGATACTGTCGCGGTTTCCTACAAAACCAAATCTATCTGCAGCACTTACTATGGCGATGATTATATTGGTCGTAATTCTTCCATTAACCTTGGTCAGTATAACGGTTGTTAATGAAGCGAATGAAGCTTATGAATCAATAAGTCAAGATGATCAATCACTGAAGGAAACCGTGGAGGACTTGCAAGAGCAGATTCCAATTGATAGCGGTGTATTGAAAAAAATAGGATTTCGTAAGCAAGAAGTGGAAAAGAAATTTAAAGAACTCATGACAAAAGGCACACAGTTGATAGCCGGTAATGCCATAAGTTTTACTCAAAATATTTTTGGTTTTCTAGTCAATTTCTTTTTGATGCTTTATATTCTTTTCTTTTTTCTTAGGGATGGAAAACGCTTAGTCCAAGAATTGATGTGGGTGATTCCTATCGCAGATAAAAAAGAAGAAACATTATTATTACGTTTTGAAAGTGTAGCACGAGCTACTGTTAAAGGAAGTCTTTTGGTTGCGCTGGCACAGGGAATAATAGGTGGTGTCTTATTTTATATTTTAGGAATTCCATCCGCCTTTCTTTGGGGAATTATTATGGTATTGACTTCTCTACTTCCGATTGGTAGTGCTTTGATTTGGGGGCCTTGGGCAGTATATTTTTTTATATCAGATGACTTCGCCAGAGGAATGATCTTAATACTGGTCGGCGCTGGTTTTATAGGGTTGATTGATAATTTTTTGCGGCCACGTTTGGTTGGGAGAGATACGAAAATGCCAGATTATTTGATTTTAATTTCAACACTTGGTGGACTGGGATGGTTTGGAATATCGGGTTTTGTCATAGGCCCAATCGTTGCCGCTCTTTTTGTTAGCTGTTGGAAAATGTTAGGAAGGGAATACGGCAAGCCACGATCAGAAGTGGTAACAGAGCCTACTGCTGAAGAGCTTTCGGCAGGGGAGGAGGTCACTGATGTTTAAGTTATTTGTTCCTTAGGGGCAAAAAATTATATCCAAATTCAATTTCTAATTGAATTACTTCTACTGAAAGCATAGAAAGAAGAATTAACTTAGGTCTATTAAAAGGGGGATTTCAAAGAAGGAATTAATAATAAAAACCCCCACATTTTATAGTAACAAAAGGACGCTACTTTTTATGCAGGGGGTGGGAGAGTGGGGGATTTAGTATTGGGGTGATATATCTTTATTACGCTTATGCCAACACGTGCTTTACCACTGATACTATAAGTAAGACAACAAAAATGTAAAATAAAATCTGAGCAATTCCAGCAAGGCTACCGGCTATTCCACCGAATCCTAATGCCCCTGCAATAATAGCTACTATGAAAAAAATAAGTGCGTAACGTAACATAATTTATGATTTTGATATTTGCATTTTAGCAAATATGGTTATGAATAAATGGTTGACAAATGGTATGCTTTCTGAGATTTGCTACTAGAACGAGCGACCTTAAAGTATGTTCAATAAAAAAGCATTTTTTTCTCAAAGGCTAAAACATGTACTTAGGATTTTTGCAGTTTGCGTTTTTTTCGATTTATAAAAGAGAGGAACGAGCACCTTGAATAATTTGTAAGACGACGCTTTTATAACTTAATCAACTAATTATTTATAAGGATGACTCATGTTTATGTGTTAATGGAATTATCACCGAAATGAATTATTCATTTTCCCCACTGCCCAATTTGCTATTTACATTTTTTAATTTTGCCTCACTTTCTTTCAGCCTTTTGTCCGCAGTAATTAGCTCCTCTTTCTTTGTTTTAATTTCCTTCGCTAATTTTTTATTCTCAGAGATCAGTGATGCTATGTCTTCCTTGTTCTCTTCTATCTGTTCACTCATGGATTTTCTTTCTTTGGCCAAGTCGCTAATAACTTCCTCAGAATTCTCTATCTTGTTTTTATAGTAATCAGGTAAATAATCGGATAGAAAGTCTAAGGTTATGTTTTTTAAAGCGCTGTATTCTTTGGGGTAACTGTCGGGTGTAATATGAATGTTATAACCAAAAGAACCAAAGATACAAATATGACTACCCCAATCACTTTCAACCACCTTGACGTATAAGTCCATCTTGTTTAACGAAATTTCAGGGATGCTTACTTTTTTCGCGTAAAGTACATCCTTGTTTCTTAAAAAGCCAATCCCTTTAAGATCGACATCCTTTTCATCGTCAAACCAATCCTCTATTTCTTTTTTTACTTTTTTAGGACTTGGTTCCACCTGAACACTGACACAAGTACGTTCTTGTCCGTCGTGACTCATTACTTCAGATTTAACAATTAATTTCTGCGCATAGCTTTGGTTTCCGATAAGGAAACAAGTCATAAATAAGACTGCGATTTTTGTTTTTAACATGATTATTACTTTTAGGTTTGTTTTTTTAATTGTTATTTTTTATTTGCTATTGCGATTTGGTCAATGTTTAACTTGTCAAATTGTTCATGGATATATTGCGCATCCATTTTCATACTAAAGTAGTCCTCCTTTATTTGAAGGTGCTGGGCTCGTATTTCTCCAGGGTCAAGGGTAACGTCTTTTGGGCGATTAATATATTCTTCATGATGTTGCAACATCAAACTATGCTTTTTGAGTATTCCTTTACACTTTGCAATTACATATTTGTGGTTTAGTGTTTTCTCCATGTGATATGTATTTGTTACAGGAGCAGCATCTACGGAAGCAAACAACTTCTCATATAATTCTTCCATCTCTGAAATTGTCTTTTGTTCTTTGACATACAGATTGGTGCCTAGCTCATTAAAGTTCACTGCTTCTGCATAATCATTTGGGGCGGGGTTTTTATTCTTCCTAGTATAGCGCATATACAGGAGGAGTAGTGCGATAATCACAATCGAAATTACTAGGTAAAGCTGAACGTCCTTCATACCCAAAAAAATGCGTTAACGTTGAAATTTTCATTCCATATTTTGTCAATAACTCTCTTTTAACTAACTCTGATAAAAACCTGTCAGATTCAATTTGAGATAATTTAATATACCCAGATACAGTAGTTGATTTTAAGATTTGTTCTTTATAATATGCTGGTAAGTATGCTAAAACCTCAAGTGATGACTGAGATAATTCCGTTTT
>JAVCKV010070936.1:0-21903 GCA_032274145.1 Herpochondria borealis | reverse complement strand
GCAGGGGAACTCGCAGGAGCAGGGGAACTCGCAGGAGCAGGGGAACTCGCAGGAGCAGGGGAACTCGCAGGAGCAGGGGAACTCGCAGGAGCAGGAGCAGGAGCAGGAGCAGGAGCAGGAGCAGGAGCAGGAGCAGGAGCAGGAGCAGGGGCGGGAACAGGAACGGTGGCAGGAACGGGGGCATGAGAAAGAACAAGGGCAGGGGCAAGGACAGGGCCGGGATCAGGGACAGAGGCAGGAACAACGGCACAGGCAGAGGCCGATCGAAGCGCACATCCAAGGGTTCTGACAACCGATACCTACCTACACATGGTAATGGCAGCGGGCATCGCTGTGTTCCGCGGAAATTTACACGAAACTCGTTCTGCTACGGGCGCTGCGTTTATGGAATGACACGACTGCTTACCCGTTGTGGGCGGTTTTACTGTCGACTATTAAGGTGCGAAAGCCCCGGCTACTACGCATGTTTGCCATCAATCATTCAGAACCAGGTTATTCTGCCAAATGTCGGCCCGACCATCGACCACGTTCCTGTCCAGTTGCCGGCATCTGACAATGCGTGCCTGAACATCTGCAAACGCACTGTAACCGCCGCCACAGCAGGCTGCCCCGATTCTATCTGCCAAGTTCTTCCTTGTTCGCAGCCAGGAAGCGCTGTTGGCTACATTTGCGCCCCAATCGGAACTATGTCGAAAGTCTGTAACCCAGTTTGTTACATTGATTCCACAAGAGACGAGGTTATTCATATCTGTACGCGCCAGGGCTGCGATACCATCCGTTGTGATGGACTTTCTGGTTACAAATGTGCAGTATTTGGCACTTCCACGGTCGCCCCAGTGACTGTGGCATTGACCACGGTGTTACCGGTGACGACCATCTCCATAACGGCTGCCAAGACTGCGACTACAACTATCGCCGTCATTCCGGGCCCGACTACTATCCCAATCATGACGAATATGGACACTACTGCTACAGACGCAACTACGAAAGCCACAGATGACAAGACCAGAACCACTCCAGGCGACACAATGACGACTATCCCAGTTGAATCCACGACTATTTCCTCAGGCGACACGATGACGACTGCCTCAGTGGATACATCTATAATTTCCGCGGGGAACACGACTTCGACCGCTCCTTTAGATACTGTGACGACAACTGTTACCTCGACAACGACGAGCACAACTATAACGGCTATGAAATCGACTCTAACGACAATAACGAAGACAACGACACCAAGCCAGTCCACAACTATGCCACCAACAAGTACCACTACAACAACGACAACAACAACTACTCCGACCACCACCATCACGAGCTCGACAACGAAAACTACTTCCACCACCGTAACAAATAGTACGACGTCAACTACAACTACTAGCTCGACCACGGCCAAAACTACTTCCACCACCACAACAACTAGTACGACGTCAACTACAACTACTAGCTCGACCACGGCCAAAAATACTTCCACCACCACAGCAACAACTCCGACAAGTACAACAACGAGCACGACAACGATAACTACTAAGACCACCAAAACAACAAGCACAACAGCGACAAATAATCCGATCACAACCACAACGAGCGAGACAACAACTACTTCCACCACCAGAACACCTAGTACGACGACGAAAACAACTACTTCATCAACTGCAACTACTAGCTCGAACACGACCACAAATATTCCCACCACCACAACAACTATTCCAAAAACCACAACAACGAGCCCGATAACGACAACTGCTCCGACCACCACCACGACTACTTCGACCACCACAACAACAATTCCGACATCCACAACTCATACCACCACCACAACGAGCACTACAACGAAGACCACTTCCATCACCACAGCAACTGGTACGACGACAACAACAGCTACTACGTCAATGACAACTACTAGCTCAACCATCACCACAACTACTCCCACCACAAAAGCAACGAGTACGACAACGACAACTACTACCGCTACCACCACTACAACTACGACAACTGTGTCGACATCAACGTCGACGACGACGACTACAACGAGCCCCACAACCAGTACCACAACCAGGGAATGTCCGCGCTGCTTTATTGTTGACGCCTCCGACCCAACGAATTGTGTCCCCGACCCAAGTGAAAATAACACGTGTGACCCATGCCAGGGTAAGGATGATCCATGTGATGAAACTGGAACAAGCTTCAAATGGTAAGTCTATGTCGTCAATTTTCAAAATTCAAACTCAATCGTTCGAGTCGCTTGTTACTAACGCAACCAGTGTATCCTAATTTTTAATTCATCGCGTCACGCAGCTGTCCGCCTAAATCCAACTGCAAGCAGAAGATTCTTCCAGATCGTCTCAATCTTGGCTCTGGAGCCGTTACCATCACTCTCATTTGCGCTTCCAACTGTGGTAACTGCGATGACATTCAGAGCAACGAAGCAACTGCCTGTACCCTTTTTGGGCCGGTTCTCCAGTTTATCGACGACAATGATGATGACACAGCCGAACAAGTGAAGGTGTGTCCCGACATCTCCCTCTAGACCATAAACGGGACTTACGCAGTGGCACCTTGAAGAAATTTCACATAATATTTTGCAGCGACATGCCAATGCCCTTGTTCGTAAGAACATTTTCGTAAGCTGTACATGCTTCGCATTTCTTCCACTTCGTAACTTGATTTACGGGAATTAGCATTTTTTCTTTCTGGTGTTTGCGTATGCATTATTTGAGTGAAAAAGCGTATTCGCTCGCAACTGCCAGGCTCTGGAATCTGTTTACTTGCTCTTTGAGCTCATCTAAAACTCAAGTGCCGTGCACAAATCTACAAAGTCCACAACGTCTATACAAAACGTTCCTGGTAGTAGCCCCCGTAATAAAAATGTGTCCTACAGTACATATTTGTTACAATCATGTGAGATTAGCTTGCGTAGCGATAAACTACTGGCAGTAGGTTATCCGCACGCCTTCTAAAGAAATCCTTTTCGCTACAGGGTAAAAAATTGCGAAGAGAGCGCCCAATAGAATGCAATACTTCTTTTAAAAAGTTGCTCATTGTTTCGTACTAAAAGGATAAAGAGTATGAACGTACATACAAAAAGAGAAACATGAACAATTGAAAGGATGCGGATCTTGCATGAAGCTTCCGTAAGCAGGCCGAGTACATGCATCTTTACGGACTCACCAGCGGATGTTCAGCGGCTTACAATGTGAATCATAAAATTCTATATAGCTCAGCGAGATCAGCAGCCCTGGAGTCGTTTTTCTTTCAGATAGATTGAAAGCTGCATGTTGAGCCTGCATATTCGCGTGCTAACACGGTTGTGTATTTCTTAGTAATCCGTTGTGTAGCGTACGATGTTAGAGTTACAGCCCAGATATTAGCTCTAGGCTCCACGACTGGTCCCATCGTTTACTATCATTTCCAAATGCTAGAGCACATTTATTCTTTGATATTTAAACATCCTTGGTGCTAGATAGGTCAGAGAGGAGAAAAAAATAAAAGAACAGAAACAACAGATAATATCTACAGACCTGTGCACAGTTCCTTCGTTACAGCAGACCTACACTACTGCGCAGATAGACCAAGATTAGCGTGCGTAACACTGTACATATTTGACCAGAAGTGGTGGTCGAAATTAGAATATTGTGAAACACAATAAGATCATTTCTATAACCACATGCATTAGCTCGAAAGAATTTTTGGCATAGGATTGTTTCATCCTTGACATTCACGTAGTCTTTGACTAAATTATTTTCCTGCTTTTGATTTCATCTATTGAAACCTGAATTTCCGAACTGGCAAGGGAAGCAGAAAGTTAAGATCCTCGTTGCATCGTACCTCAGCGGTGTCGGCCGTAAATTCCTTCTATTTCGCTGATTTGCTACCATTTAACTCTTAAAGAAAGAATTCAAGATTTCTTCTACATCCATGAAATTGTGAATGTTAGACATTTTGATCTTCCCATGGATAGAAAATATGGTATGGCTGTTCTGCGAGACACGATTCAATTTTGGAAAGCCCAAGATGCATAAACAATTTCTAAATATAATATTAATATCCATAAAAATAGAAAAGCAACTTAATAGTAAAACAATTGTATACCAAAAAATTTCAAAAGTTTGGACACGATTTTTCTGTATCAATCATAGGTCAAAACCTTGCTTTTGACTTTAAATTTACTACCAAATACATACACAAACTTTGAAATACAAACTTGAATACTTTCTGAGATAAATGAATCAAACTGCACAGGCATTGCCTTGGTGCACGACGTTCATTATTTTTAATACACAATATGAATCATTTCTATTTTATTTTCTTCTTTGTCAAATTCTTCTTTCGTTTCAAATTTCAAATTCATTCTATACTATCAATGATATTTGAAAAATAAATAAGTTGTACTGAATATTAAAAAAGGGTTCTATTTATAAACATTACAATCCCAGGAATCCATATTTCATCATCATACTAAAAATAATTTTATGGATTTCTAATGCCCATAAAAGCTAAGAAACATGTCAATTCATTTACTTACGTGTATGAATTGAAATGGTATTAATTAGATAGTCAGTTTAGCTCTTTTAATTATCGAAACCGTCTGAGAATTTTGGTAAAATCATTTTATGTAATGAAAATCGTTTCAATTGTAACGTGAAGTATTAAAAAAAAAAAAAAGAGTAGTAATTATAATTATTTTCTTTCGCTACACCCAAGCAAAATTAAAATTTTATATCTCACAAAAGCAGTTTAAAGAGTTATATTTTAATCAAGCTCTACAACTTTTCCTGTTGTTAATATTGACATCCATCCCTGCATTAGAGATAATGTAAAAAGAAAGACCTGTTCATCAAGTTCAAGTATTACGGAGATCATTTTTATTCTTTTTCTTAGTGTAATTTACTTCCTATATGATAATAAAAAAACGTAAAATGGTACAAACCGGGTTTTCCGTAATGTTTTTTAACAACAGTTGCAACTCGAATATTAATATCTTAACATATCAATCGTATGCTTTTTTCATGATGGTAATCTTAAAAACAATAAAAAAAGGAAACACTCAAATAACATTCATTTGAACACATGTAATGAAATAGAAAAAAGCCTCCGTTTATTACTAAAACATTCAAATTATAATTATAATATCAACCCAAGAGTAAAAAACAGTTATAACTACTAACTTATAAGATAAAAGCAGTAATATGTCCATACAAATATTAAACTAAAAAAGGGTATGTGTCGTTATTAATAATTATATTAAAAGTCATACTGTATTTTTACAACTCGCCATTAAAGAGAATTTTATAAAGTCTAAAACATTACTAAATGTAAATATAAATCATGTAAGTATAACTCAAATTGTTTTTACAGTATTCAAAATGTAAGTTCATTTATTACTACTATCATTAGAACTATACTTTACATATTGATACCAATATTAAAAGTATTTGGAATTTCGATACACTTTTCATTGCGTCAATAATGATTACAATAATTTGAATTCAACTTACAGTAATTTGAGAAATTCTGAACCAAGAAAAAGAATTGAAAATTTTCAATAATATAAATGTTTCAATCGGGTGGGATATCATACAGGCGTATGAGTTGCGATTTCTTAAATTTGAAGCAACTACAGAGCTTTATGATAATTAAATAACTCAAATGTCTCTAGATTTCAAACGTTTATCAAGTATTTGTCCGATCCAATTCTTCAGATTTCCTTGTGGCCATTTGGGATTCGAGTAATAGTACTACAAGGTATTGCAATATTATCAATTTTGGCAATACATATTGCATTACTTTCCAATTGTGCGGGTGTGGGGGATTGAAGCTATTTGTGCATGGATTTGATTTGGGCGTAAAATTGCAACGAAGGACATCCACAAGGTGATGGATCAATTTGCACTCGAATATCGTTACCAGTCGTTGGGAACCTGTAAATCTGTGAATCGCAGATCACAAGCTCTCTCTTCACAAATCTTCAGAAACATCGTTCACAGCTGTTGTCGAAATTACAGGCGACCAACTAGGATGTTTCCCTAAATGTTTCAAACTTTTAATTTACTGTGCCTCAATTTAATTCCAAAATATTATTAAATATATTGGCAGAAGAAAATTTAAAGTATAATTTTAATAATTTTCTTCACAATTTTTTTAAAACGAAACCCACTGCAAACAATTGAAACGTTTCAATAGTTTTGTAATATCTTTTAATTTTGCAATGATTATTCAAGTATTTTGTGTATACTGCATAATTATTGCAATAAGAAAATTGAAATTGAGTTTAGTTACAATTTCAATTTATTGCACCAAACCGCTGGAATCGAATCACCACTTGTGATCAGATTTTATCATTTCACTTAGCAAAGTTCTGCACTATTATACCACTGCCCGGAACACACAGACCCTTTACGATCAAACTTTTCCCGGTTCCTACAGAATACAGAATTCGATTAACTTTCTCAGGCATTTTAACTTGATTATTTCCATTATCTTTCAAAAACGTCATTTTTGTAAAAAACACTTTCATTACACTAAAAGGTTTTAAAATCTAACGACGTATTAAATAGGTCGTCAATACATTTAATGTTTCATTTAAGTATTGTTAGTTCTTTCATATAATGACCAAAAGAATAATTTTCGAAATGCAAACGATTTGTAATGATATTTTCCCAGGAGTTTTCATTCTGACACTTTTGAAACTTTATCGAAACGTGATAAAATTAATATGCACTTAAACGACGGTATTAATAGAAATGCAGGTTTAAACCAAGATTGGAACTCGATATTTCCGCTTAAAAGATGTTAAGTCCTTGCACGAAACGTTTAACTGTATATGGAAAGTTCTTACTTGAATGTATTATTCCTGTCCAGTTTTAATTTTATATTTCTTTCGAATACTGTGAATACATGTCAGCGGAAAATATTATATTTGTAAACTTTTGGGAAGAATTTACTTTCTTGTTTGGTCCGCGAAAGCTTATATCTTCATTAATGTTTCTGCTCAGTGAAGTATTTACTTCTACTCTACAATTCCAAATTTTAAAGAAACAGTAGGTATATTATAACCGAGATCGAAAAATGTTTAGATATTTCTTAACTCGGAGATATGTAGAATAAATTGAAAAGTGTCGTTTCATTCATTTCTCTGTTCTTTCTCAGAGCATTACAAAGTGTTTAAAACAATTTGTCGAATTTGAACTTTTTTATCATCTGTATTATGCTTTGAACTTTTTATATATTTAAATATCATTTGGCTTTTGTGAAAGTTGCTGTTTGCGTATCATCGGATTGCGCTTCTGTTTTTTTATTTTATGCACTTTTTATGGTGCCCTTTTCTACTCTGCACGACGGATTCGTCGCGCTAACTATTTCAATTAATTGCAGTAATTATTGCAAAAACTGTAAACTATTTAAATAAATAAAGCAAATCTTGAAATGCTTTTTTCAGCATTGGAAAATATTGCAATATTTTTGTAACAATATTGGGGAACGTTTCAATAATATGCAGCACTCCAAAAAGTTGGAATATTGCAATAATTGTAATATCACAATATTCCAAATTTTGCAGTGGCGTTTTCTTTTATCTTTAGAAATTCGTCCGACGGGTGAATAAAATATTTTATTATTAATTCAATACGCCAACATTTTTAATCGTGCCGTTTGAATTAAAGCGAAAGACCCTGTACAGTGAATTAAATGTTTTACACAGGTTGCGAAACATCCTGGATGTTCGTCCGTAACTTTCGACAACGGTAAAAAAACGATGTTTCTGGTGACGTGGGAAGAGAGAGCTTACGATTTGTGACACACAGATTTCCAGGTTCTCAACGACTGGCAAAGATGTTCCAGTGTGATAAGGTCTGTCACATTGTGAGTTGGAAAGGATTCAAATAATTATTGGAAAACTAAGAATTATTGCAATAATTTACAATATTATTGCCAGAAGTCCTGCTCTACGCCATTGTTTTGATAAGATGAGGAAATATTTATGGATAATAAACTTTGGAAACATTTTCCGAGCATCCTTGAGCTTCGGCTCTTCTAAGAACTACAGAAGCTGATGCATTCCTTTCTTCTTTCCATTGCAGTTTTTCCCGCGTACCTCATTTCTACTATATGTTTTGGTGTTTGATCTATTTCTTATCTCTACATGTTCGCATTGACCTGGCTCTTTACATGTTAAGCGACGATTCAGATAATAAGGAACATGTGTATTTTCGCTATTCGTATATTTCATAATATTTATCTAAGCCATCACACATGCCTCAATATTAATATGCAAACATTTTTCGGTGCTTTGAAAAGAAAGTAACCATTATGTGGGTGTGGTGCTGCAGAAAAATCAAGACGATAGTACATGCGAACTTGATTCAAGACTTTTGCGTTTTACATTGAATATCTCTAGATGTTGATTAACGAAAACAATGTTAATTAATGATAAGGAATGTACAGTACATGCCTTTTAAAGGCTTCCGTTCTTTTGCAACATGTTGTCCAGAGTATCCTGCCCAACACAGCTTCACATGGCTGGTCTAGTTCCCGATGTTCCCTTACTTTGCTCATTACTACCGACGTCGACGTACCAATCGATCTTAGCAATAAACCGCACAGGCACTCCGCCAGGGAACCTCTGTCGCAACCTCTTCACGTTTAGTTCACTGATCTTGTGCCGTTTTTCATTCCTGATTTTCGTCTGGCCACTCTTCACCAGTCGCTCACGCGTCCAGTTACGACAAATCACCGCCATCGGACTACACCGCGACTCCTCCACATTCCCCGGTTCAATATCTTGACCACCGCGCCAAACGTTCGCGCGAGCTGCACCTTTGCAAGATTGGCCCCATGCATCCCTACAACAATCCCAAACCGAAATAACGTCCGGGCCTGCGCGCCCTCATCGAGCTGCCCGACACCGAGCAATCCGCGAATGATGCGCCGTGCAACGTTGCCTGCTCGCGCAGCATTCCGACCAACCATGCCTCGTCTTAGTCGTCGAACTGCTGCGATGTCCCATTGAAAAAAATCCCCCCGCTGCGGATCATGTCTCGAGTCCCGTCGGGCGTATGCAAGCGCCAGTGGCGAAAGTTCAACGTTGATGATCTTCAATCCACTGCTTTCCGCCACTGAAGTACCACTGTGTGCAGGTCTCTTTTTAGGCAGCCTCGTTCCAACACCATGCATGTCGTACACGGAGCGTCGCATCCACGCAATCTGCGCCGAGACAGAGGATCCGTCGATTGGGACAACATCTGTGTTTTAAAAAGGCTAGAGATTGATACTACCACGATGTCCGAGTAGCACCGTGCTGCGTGCACTGAAAAGCTTGTTATCATTTCCCTTCGGTCGCAACCCGCCGAAATCCGCGACAGAACGAAGGGAGATTATTCGGAGCGTTACATCCCGCAGGCGCGACATCTGCGCGGTAAAAAGGGAGACCATCCAGGCACCGAGCTGCTCCGGAGTTTTCCGGAGGAAAAAGTAGGGTACCCTTTTTCAGTGTAAGGGGGTTCTTGGCTTCGGTCGGCACCGTTGCGAGTTTGGGCTGTCTCTAACAGGCTGGGCATAGCGTCGACGACCTGCGTGACAAATCCAGAGGCGAAGGCGAAGTGGAATATGTCTCCATGAAACCGAACGCGGGAACGATGATGAAGACCTCGTCATCTGGCAGCTACATTGCACGCGACAGCTCAAGGGTCGAAAGAGTTGTACCGTGGGAGATAGGCGAACATGCCGGTTTACTGCGCCCTCTGTTTCGTACATGCGCACATTTTACGTAGTCTCTCACAAGATGCGTGTATTGTTCGAGAGGGATGACTGAATTTTCAGGCGTTCGATCGGCGTGGGTGAGCAGGCAGCTGGGATAGAAATAAGTTAATGGTTCTTGTACGGAGAGGAACTATGATTCGGGAAGAGCGTTCAACGTAGAAGGGCGGGTGCACGTGGTTTTGGGTGAGACAGGGGGCGCGTGAGTTGAAGGTCCCCGGAGATTTATGCTCCGAGTCATGGAGGTCTCTATCGGCGTCTCCGCGGAGAAAGAGACAAGCGTCCGGGGTGTGGGGAAAGAGTGGACGGAATGCATCATGCGACCCGCATCAGAGTTGCGAAAGCAGGAGTTTGAGCGAGTTTGGTTGAAAAAGGATGACTGTTGAGACGAACAGAATTTCCGCGGTCATCGATTGGAAATAGACTGGAAGAAAATGGAAGAAGCAACTCCGAGATGATCTCACCCGATTCAGCGGTTGACCAAAGGGTAGCCCGAAAAACTTGAGCGGCGAAAGAAGGGCTGACCTGCCCCGCGAGTGAACCTGTAAGTTACTGCCCTTCGAATTGCCCCCCCTCCGTCGGATGTAAACCTCTGTACAATCGCCACCGGCCCGATCGCTTTCATTAATGCGTGCACACTGCAATAATATTGCACGACGTACTTCTCACAAGAGCAGGCGAAGACGACGGCATTCTGTAAACAGACATCATCCCACAGCGACGACGCTGCAACGAAGCAACGCAGTGAGCCACCGCAACACAATGCACAGCCTCGCGGGTTAAGCCCGAGCTGGAAAGGCGTAATCGAGCCACGCCTGCCCTGTATTGTACATGTTCCGATTCCAGTAGCCGGCGGACACTCATTTACGGAATCGAAGAACGTGGAAGCGACTACAGGTATACCTGCTCAGGCTCCTGAAAACTCAGAGTACAGTGCAGGTACATCAAAGCCATCATCACCAAGTACCTTGCTGTCTTTACGGAACAGAAGATGCGGTTCCACGAGACACTAAAAGATATTTTGCTAATTTGGAACAGAAATTTGGATCAAAATTGAAAACCCCAAAATGCTCGATATGTATAGTGTACAGTACAATTGAAAGTCTACAGCACCGGGCTTTGAAATACTTTTCACCAATGGAAGACAGTACGACACTCTTGCAGATGATACATGGGTCATTACAGGGGCGTATTTTTGAGTAACTCGGCTCCTCGGTAGTCAATAGTCAATAGGACTTCGCCTTAGCTGGTCAATAGTAGTCAGTAACTAGTCAATAAGAGAAAGAAAGCAATTTTCTGAGCTTTGGCGACCCCGACCGCTATCTGCTCACACACGCGCTTCTATACAACCGCTGTAGGGTGTAGGAAACCACTCTGAGTGGTTCTAGACTCCTCCAGACGATACAAAGCAAACAAACGGATTGTCTGGGACATCTCCAATGTTGAGTTGAGAGATGACTGTGAATCTCGTCCTTCCAACCGTCCTAGATCGCTAAATAAACGCTCTGCACTTGCTGAAGACGCCTGAGATGGTAGTGAAGTCCGTGGGACCTGTTTTAACGGCGCAGGACAAATTTGGGCTTGCTTCGCATTGCACAACTTCCAGTACATAATCGCATATTGCAATTCCCGTCTACCCGAACCCGAAGTACGAAGATGTTTCATCATGTGTCTATCAAACATACTGAACAGTGTACGAAGCTCCGTAGCGGTTAGGCTTGAGTCCGAGCCTCCTGAAGTTTTATGCTCTCACGTGCAACTGTCTCCAAGACGATTTCGATGTACGATTTGCGTTCCTCCTCCGAGCAGTCGATAAATTCCTATTCGCATTCGTTAATATGCTGAAAAAATCATTGACAAAAATGAGTTAACTATCTGAGTTTTCGTTAGTTATTTACTCATAGTCAAAGGAAAAAGGACGTTAGTTAGTTAGTTAAAAATACGCCCCTGGGTCATTATCACAACCGTACTAAATTTAAGAAGTGCAGTGAGTTGCATACATAAGCTGATTTGTACAAAAATATATATAATTTATCCCACCGTGACATAAAATTATTTTTATGAAATCAATTCGTCTTCATTGGCATAATTCTAGCAAAAAGAAGCTAATATTTTCCTTTACCACCATAGATCGCGGATGCAAGCCGGGTTTTGTCATTGAAAATACATGTACGAATGTCACCCGTCCCGTCCTTGATCGAGAAACACAGTGCGCAGCTCTGCAGCTTTCTGGAGCAGGCCTATCAGCGCAAAAAATATAAAAACCTTAGGTGCACCTTGTACTCAGTGAGGTCCTTTTGAAGTCACCATAATCAACCGGTCAAAATAAAAGTCCTGGACGCCCTATGAAGCTAAAAACACTACCGAAAGCTTGCTAAAACACTGGTGAAATGTGGAAACTGTCTTACAGAGACATAACGCACACTTTGCGCTTACGTGTCTCTCGAAGCACTGTTTGGAGGGCTATTTCCGAGCTGGACGAGTTCTGCTACGCTAAAACATAACGTATTTCAGACCACACCGATGATCAAAACAGGCGCCGAATTTAATGAGCAACGGGGCACGTTAATTACAAGGATGAGTGAGATAATGTGACTTTCTGTGTTGAATACATTCAATCTTGACGGCCTGGACGTGTGGAAGTATTACTGGCATCACAGGAGAACCACAAATCGAAAGATTCTCAGTCGCCGTATGGGTGGAGGGGGTGTGATTATATGAGGCACCATCAGCTGGGCTGCAAGGCCAGTGATTTCGTTCATTCCTCAAGCTCTGAAGGCAAGTCAGTACAGGAATATCCTTGAGTATTTTTCACTGTCCTTTTTTATGCCTTACATGGTGCAGAATTCGAGTTCATGCCATATACTGCACCTATTCACCGCCCTGGCGTTGTCACAGACTGGTTTGAGGACATGGACATTTTGCGTCATGCAGTGACTGGCGTTGTCTCCTGATTTAAATCCCATTGACAACATCTGGGGCGTCCCTTCGCGAGCGGTTTACAAATGCGGGCGCCAGGTTCGGGCTGCTAGGGAGCTGCAGCTGCGTGCTGCAGCAGTAGGACTTTATCACCAATGAATGCGTGAAAGCCCATATTTTCTCTATGTCTAATTGTTTCGTCTATGTTGTGCAGGGGAATTTCGGAAACATTAAGTACTGAGCTCTTCTGGTTCTGGATAAATGGTTAAGAAACAGTCTATGTGAACTTCTATCTGCACCATAACTGCGTTTAGTGCTTTGGAAAATTCGTTCGATTAAGCTTTGGAAATGTTTTCTTGCCTTTGTTAAAATGGATGTATGTCAGCTTATTAATGCAACGCACTGCATATGATGGCAAAGGCCGCACCAAACTTCACCAAAAAAGTTGTGTGAAAATGAGCATCATTTTATAACAAGCTAGGACGCAACATACCGTCGCATAAAAATCCCCATTGGAGTCATCGTCGTCAGATCCTTTTTGTAGATAAAAGAAAATGTGTTAATTTAACCAGAAAAGTGAGTCCGAGCTAAAGGAACTTCACTTCTATATTTTCAACATTCTTTTCACTGTGGAATACCGCTGACTACCCCTTCCCTTTCACTTCCCCCTGAGCAATTCCGGCTAGAGGACCATACACGTATTCAGGGCAACTTTTGTATTTCGACCTTATATATCTTTGTATCTAGTCAGTATTGAATTGCAGAGTTAAACTTAAACCTCCTTTTCAAGGTGGGGTTACTTTCAGGCTCGTGAAATTATTCCGCTTTATACTTGACAAGTGTGTGCTATTACTGCGCACTAACAGACAAAATTATATCTTTTACTTCTCTGCTAAAGAGTTTGTAGTATAATACATACTACCTTACGACCACCTCTGAGACAGATAGTTAGCTGAAAGGGCTGAATTGTATTTTCTTGAATTAATCCCATAATTAATTCGAATTTTTCTCCAATTCTCACCCTTCGGCTAACCGCCTCTCCCGTCTCACACATAACCAAGAGCTAATGTGTAGCTCTCTGACCATATTATACTGTTGCTTTCCTAATGCTACCTATTCGACGTCTTATAAAAACCCTGTGGTGTAAGTACTGTACTACGAAGGTTATTGTATAGGTTATACTAAACGTGTTTTACCGTGTGATTTAGTATTTAGGAGCTCTGTCGTGTCTCATCGCGACCACCTCAATACACGACAACATTCTCTGGAGCTCTTCCCTGGGCGAGTGAAAGCGCCGCGTCCCGGATCTACTAAGCTCCAGACGTACTCCGTTGCCCCCGGTTGTATCTAGTAAGGTGCAAAACCGGACCCCTGGATCGTCTCAACAACGCGAGAGCGCGTTGTTTAACCGGCCCTTTTTCCTCCCATTCCAGTCGCCATTTAGTGAGACTCCCCCTTCCCTTAGGAGCGGTTCCCTACGCGTGCTGTAGCGGCGCGTCCCGGAGCTACCCCCGTATCCTTTCCCGCACCAGGTTTGTGCACCCTCTTTGCTTCCAGCGTGCTTCGTGAGCGGTAGCGCCGCCTCCCATGTTTCTACCCTCACTGCAGAGTGTGCGACGAATTACCTAGCCTGAGACGCCCGAAGCGCGTCTCAACCCTTCCCGGGTCGCCAAGGAGCGCAACCCTCCCCTTCAGCGAGCGTGATACGCGTGCTGAAGCGCCGCGTCCCACACATCTCGTCCCCGTCCCACAGCGCGTAGTGCGCTGTCTCAAGGTCCTGTTAACCCGTCGCCTTTGAGGGCGACGGCTTCCTCTGAAGGCGACGGCGTCCTCTGAGGGCGACGGCGTCCTCTGTTCCAGTCCTCCCCCTCAACGCGAACCATGCGCCGTGTATCGCCCCCTCCCCTGTCCCAAAGGCGCTCGGAGCTCGTCTTTCCCCTTCGTCCTCGGTGGCCAGTGAGAGCGACCGCCCCCTCTCTACCACTCTCCCTCCTCCCCGTTTGAGCACCAGCTTGTGTTCTGATTCTCCTTGCTACCTTACAGAGCGCTCTGCGTTCTCTTTAGACTCTTCGCAGTCTCCCAAGTATCCTAACAACGTACCTGCGTCCCGTACCTACTGCAGGTGCAGACCGAAAGACAACCAGGCCCCTTTCACGTGATCACCTGCTACCTGAACGAACTACATTGCTGCACTAGCACTATCCTGTACACATTCGCCTTTGTTGATGTATGCGATACTACAGATTTCTACCCTCACTTCAACGTACTGAACAGAAGGCTGTTGTGGCTTGATTCTACAATAAGCTGCACAAAACGGAATGGATACAAACATGCTTCATTTGTTATAATATGTCATGATTCATGAATGGGGTTCCTGACGAAATTGAAGTTGGTCCAAACCCTTCAAATTGAAAGGCGCATCACCCCCTCTTCGTCTGACGGTAAAGCCTAGAATTGTTGAATTGAATTCAACCAATTCACTACATTTCCTGCAAAGCATTGAATTGCGAAACGGTGACAACGTGTCTGGAAAATGGCATTAATTAAGATTGATAGAGAAAAGAGAATTTCCGGGATACTGGTTACACATTTCTTTACAATGTGAAGATATTGAGTTTACGAGTTTTCTAGGAAACGTTGAGGAATCTTATTTTGTCGAAGCGACGAGGAAGCGAAAGCCGTAATACAACTTGTGGTGCTTTTCCAATTCTCCATCAGAAACAGGTTATGCATGACTTGCACACAGGAGAAAACGATGCCTGTAACTAGCAACGGAAAAAGAATTCCACATGGGGCCATCCTTCAAGATCTTTCTTCACCGAGGCTACTCGATATGTAACTACAGAGGCATAAATGCAGGTTATTTGTATCGTTTGATAACAAAGCAATCCGAAAGATATGGATGCGACATCGCGGTGTTCGTGTGATTTTAGTTATCAGAAAGAGAGAGATACTTCTACGTCGAGGGTCGCTCTGCTTCCAACGAGTACTGAGACACAGCATTTTCCGATGTTCCCTTTCACTCTCGGGGTGATAGTATTGACATAATACTACCTTCAATGAAACAGAGTTCATAAACCCTCAAGGTAACTCTTATCATTGCGGGCGATGCGCTCGTACTCCTCTCTGTTAACCGATATAGCACGTCATTCAAATCCAGGAATCTACCAGAAAACAAAGCCTCAAACGAGTATTAACCACCCAATAGATTTTGTGAAATCATGGGCGGGACTATGTATTGATAGGTGCAACTACTAATGCGAGTACTATAGCTCCAGTCTTAGGCATCCTGTATTGTTGGTGGCTTTCCGTTACTTGATCCCTGAAAGAACAACTATAACAGCGTATTGTCGTACAATCTCACGGTTTTCAAAACGGATCAGACATTGTGCAACACAAATATATGATGCGCCTTTTTGGTACGTATCAATCAAGAGAGAAGAACAGTACGGTAATCCATCTGAAAGATTACAAGGACAACAGTATCTCTAATGATCCAAGTTTAAGAACCTACGTAAAACGAAAGAAAAGGAACATCCAGGCCGCTTTGCGTCAAAGCAAAACACTTGAACCCCCCATTTCTTCCTAAAACACTATCTCTCACACTACAAATCAGTCGCTCAATGACTTGGCAATCCTAATGACAACCCTCAAGTTGCAACGCACAGCCTTGACAACCATCATCCCGTAACTGCGATCGGCCTTGTAAAAGTGCGCACACATCGTGTTCCGGATCTTCATGTTCTGCACCGATCCCAGAGCCGGCGCAAGGTTACTCACCAGATTACGCTGATCACGTTCAGAGAACGAGCGGAACGTCTCACCAGCCTGCTTGAAATTCTGCGTGACCTCAATCTCCTTCTGCTCATAAGTGCCACAGATCGGGAGACGCGAGGAGAAGAACCTTGGCCCAGCCTCACGGAACGAGTTCGGATCGTTGTTCGGCTCATAGTTCACGGAGCCCTGCCAATCATGCTCCTGTCTACCGAACCCGTTTTGTGAGAACGTGTTGATTTTCACGCGGGCACGGTTCACGGGAAGACGGTTGAAAACGGTCGAACCAAATCGATGCGACTGCGATTCGAGGTAGGAGACAAGACGACCCTGGAGAAGACGGTCCTCGGAAGGTTCGATTGCACCGGGGATGAAATTTCCGGGGTCGAACGCCATCCTCTCAGTCTCCAGGAAGAAGTTTTTTGGAATGCGATTCAGTACGAGTTGGCCGACCTTGCGCGACGGGATCAGACGCTCCGGCCAGATTTTTGTTGCGTCGAGGGGGTCGAAGTCAAAATCGTCGAGCTGGGCTGGCGTGATTGTCTGGATGAACAGGTCCCAACGCGGGAATTCCTTCCTCCTGATAGCCTCCACGAGATCGCGGGTCAGATGTCGCAGTTCAGTCGCTTGTACGGCGGAAGCCTCTGCGGCCGTGAAGTTCTTGGTTCCCTGCTTGGTAGCCCAACGGAATTTCACATATGTGAACTTGCCGGCACGATTAACAAACTTGTACGCATGGACTGAATTGCCGTCCATGAAACGGTACCCCTGCGGAATGGCCAGGTCGGAGAATAGAAAGGTAAGCATGTGCGTAGCCTCGCCACCAAGCGCGGAAAAAAAGTCAAAAGCGCGAGTAGCGTTGGGTAGGTTGGTGATCGGGTCCTTTGTCACCGCGTGAACCAGGTCAGGAAACTTGTGATGGTCGCGAATGAAGAAGACTGGAAAGTTGTTATTGACAAGGTCGAAGTTACCCTGCATGGTCTTGAACTTGCAGGAAAAACCTCGAGGGTCGCGCGCAGTCTCCTCAGCCCCAGCTTGACCTGTAACCGTACTGAAACGGCATACCATGGGGGTACGAAGACCGCGACGAGATAGGAAGTTCGCAGCGGTCAGATCAGAGAGATCGGCCGTGGCGGTGAAGGTACCGAACGCGCCAGTGCCCTGCGCGTGTACGATGCGCTCTGGAATCTTCTCTGTGTTGAAGCTGCGCAGCTTTTCGAAGACGCCGGTGTCTTGTACCAGGATTCCACCCGTGGCTGTTGCCGTCAGACTGAACTGGTTCGTACCCAGGGGGACGCCCGTGTCGCGGGTGAGAATGCCACCACGGGCCGCACGCCGAACAGTGAAGTGCGGGTGACTGTAGTAGGCCGATGCTACAGCCACGATCGCGATGAACGAGATGATTGAAAGAGAAGGCATTTTTCGAATTGTGGTTGTTTCCAACTCAAGTTTCTTGGTTTTTGAAAGAGAAGGTAAGTGAAGGATAGACCAGCTGCTCTAGTCTTTTATAGCGTCCGGAATGGGAGGTCTTCACTAAGCAATCGACAAAATCCTTGGTTCTAAACAAACCTCCCATTGTGGGAACCTGGTTGAACACGTTCTGATTCTTCCGTTGTGCTGGGAGTAATTCCAAGCGTTCGGAACAGTTCGGCATGTTATGATCCTTCCCACACATCAGCAAAGAGGAAGAATGCATTACGGAAGAGGTTGAATAGTATCAAACAGGGTCAAACTAACCGGAGAAAGAACAGTAGCCATCGAAAAGGAAGTGTTATTCTTTTGTTGTGGAGCCATGACAGTAAGTCGAACACGAGAATGAAGAGATGAGAGTAGAAACCATTGTGCGGCAGACCGGGTCATGTGCGGTCCTCAAACGAAGGTCTCCCAATCTGAGTTACAAAATGTCATCAAATCATTGGTGCCACTCACATGTTATTACTACGAAATCAGCACGGTGAAGAGACAATGTTGCTGCAGTAACCGCTCATATTTACTGTTTTGTAGACAGCGCGGAGAAAGCAACAGACACAGTTGAAACGGAAAGCGGAGAAAGTGCTTCATCGCATACGCATGCCTTGCCTTTTCGAGCTTGAATTGCGGGCTTAACAACGGCGAAAAGCGCAGGAGGGGCTGCTGACATCATTCATTCTCAGAACTGTCCAAATACATGTATCAGAGTAGAATTCGTCAGTTTCCGGATATTCTTTAATATACGCTGACTGAGAAATTGGTCCACTACCCGCCTCAGTGGCCGACCGCTACTAGTCCTTAATCCTGGCAGTTAAATGCCTCTTTTGGGTCGAAGATGACTATCGGGGAATTGATTTTCGTCGAAACTGTTTCAATTCAATCGTCAAAAGTCATTCTTTACTCGTTTCAAAATCTCGCCCTCGCTAGTACCACGAAGTGCTACACTCAGCTCACGTGTTGTATCTGTGCTATTCGCTCATAGAAATGTCTCAAAGTCATGCATTATTTAGTATATTTTTATGTACCAACTCGTGATTTGATTTTGGTTTTGGGTTTCTATTCCAAATGCCAAATTCCGTGCTTAACAGTTTCAAATTATCTCGGCCCATATTGCGTGCCCTTTGAACAAAGCTAAAACATGCAGTAGATCCGAATTATCCAGCACTTTAAATTTTTTTTAGCTTCTACATGTAAATTGTAGTACTATTCTTGACGTAATTGACTCGGCTGATAATCACAACACTGTAAGCAGAAACAGTAAAGCGACAACTCGTGTTCATCGACTATCTCTGCAAGTGCTGCTTGTGTTCCAAGGAGTTTTCAAACGAGGCTTCTAAAACCGCGTACCATGAAGCCCACCGTCGTTACAAGCCAACAGGTGTTCAACCATGTACATTCTAAATTCATTTTCGCCACCCGCAATTCTGCATTGCACCAACACGCATTATGGCCCGCCCGCGCGTTGTAAAAACAACAGGCGTAATGCGTATACTTTTCGTCCTATTTATAAACGCAGAAGCTCTGATTAACCACCTACGAATGGGGTAGGAGTGGAAAAGAGGGTGCCTCAAGAAAGAATACAAAACTGACCGGGGCGATGAAAGATCGAGAAATGGGAAAGTGTAAGAGGGTGTATCAATCCAGCAATGCAGATTATTCGTTAATAACTTTTGATAGAATTTAGGTGGACGTTTTTGGAATTCTGCAAATTAATGCTACAGGGGGGTGACATAGATAAGGCGCCCCCTGTCAGGCCTCAACTATATGCCTTATCAGGGGACAGGCTGTACTGAGCGACAGAATCTTTCCTGCGCAAAACTGGCACGTGTCGGGTATTCGGCACGACTGCCGTACTTGTTCCACACGTGATCGCACATTCGTGGAGAAAGTGGCGAGTGCAATCTAGTTGCCATTTTGCCAGATCTCCGTGAGCATGATTTGACGCTTGTTGGAACTAGGAACCCTGCCACTTCCTCCTCTCCGTGTCCAGCAGCAATACACGTGTAAAGTTGAGACAAAGCCAAATGATGTGCCTTATCAGGGGTCCGGCCTTATCTATGGTGGCCTTGTCTGGTTTACTAATTGTTACAAAATTGGGCTGAAGAGCAGAAGGAAAAGTTTGCGTGCGGGTGGACAATGATGAACATCCACATAGCATCCGGAATTTATTCAAAAAAATAACACTTACGTTACCATTCTTTAGCCGACACTTACTATTCTCAAGAAAATTTAAAGTGTCTTTCAAGGCAGTACCCTAAAGAGAAAGTCCTCTGGTTTATTATTGCCCTTCTTTTACATTATTTTTCTTCCGTTTATGGAATCTTCATCTACTTATTCGTCCATTTGTAGATTTAATGAAACCTTGCATAGTGCAGTTCCAATTGTGCTAGGCGTTCTCATAGGAAATAGAGTATGAGAATTTTTCATATCGGGTAGAGCAGAAAATGAAAGGAGACAGGGAGAGACAGAGACAGACAGAGACAGAGACGGAGTAGTTACAGGAAAAATAACAAGGGAGGGCCGTTGGCCCGAGGTAAAGTAGTTGTTCATTCACCTCACCTCCGATTTATATAGATGTATTGATTCTTGTGGTCAGCGGGAATGGCGGCGAGGCGCCTACATGAAAAAATTTACAACGGTCTTACCCCCTAAAATACTTAAGATCTTCCGCAGTGCTTCTAGACTGCTTTTTATAGCGTGAACTTCACATAAGGGTAACAGCGGTGCAAGCCCGGCTCCAGCGATCACGACGCTTTGGACCGGAGGCTTTCCATTGTATGGACCGGTTGAAGTGCCCCTGGACAAAGAGGCACGTCCGACGACGACTACAAATGGAGGATGCCACCGCGGCGGTCCGTTCTATTGACAGCAGGGTTTTTGTGCCCATGCTGGACGCATTCACCGGGTTGGAGGCCAGGTGGAAAGCAAGGAAACCTATCCCTGCAAGACACAGAAACCGCCCAGGTGTTACAAGATCCCCATTCCATCTTTATTTTAAGTTAGAAGCACATGAGTCGTTGTCATAACTGATAGTCGGGTGGTGATTGTAGGAAGATTCAATCAGAACGATTTATCTCGTGTTTCTCTCCTGTTTTAGCCGTTATCATCATATGACGTTAGCGAGAAAAGGTTGAATCCGTAAACTTCTTTTGGCATGCTAAACTTAGCCAAGGAGGATCTTTGACTCAAAAATCAGAGCCTTTTTTCTTTAGCTAGTAGAAATGATAAAAAGTAATGTTATAGTTCGCTCGAAATTCCGATGTCTTTAATCATCCTGTAAATCGCAAGGATACGTTATAATAAATTTCCAGAAGCACATAGAGAACATACGTATGCGGCACATAATATTCTTAATTAAAGAGCTCTACAGTCAGGTACCTCCATTAAGACCTACATAGGTAATGCTAGTTAGTTCATAAGGCAGTTCAGACAAGCCCGGCACAAAATATACAAGTGCACCGAAATGTTACAATTGTAGACGAATTATTTGAAAAATTGATCTATTCGCATACCTAGGTGGACGATGAGCGGAGAAAACGTAGATATCCGGGACAGCAACTTCATATGCCGCTAATACAGTAAAAAGTGTAAATGAGAAAGTGACAATAATCTAGGACTTATTCAAAGCTCTAGTCAACTTTTTGTTCTCTGGGCGGAACGTTCTGAAATGAGGTCATTCGTTACATGAAACAAACTATATTCTGCTTTGGTCAAATAATTTTGCGCTACGATTTAAAGGATTGTTCAGTCAATAGAAAGTAAATAATTTCAGACGGGGGCCTGTCATCGTGCGAAAGGCTCACGGTTGCTGAATCTCCAGGAGGGCTATTCGGACCAAAAAAATCGCCCAGCAGACAGAGAGGTCACGCGATACAGTGGCTAAGCTGCGTAAATGTCCGAAAAGAGAAAGTCGGCGCAGCAACAGTGGGCGGAAACCGAAACTGTCGGAGAGAGACCGGCGCAATATTGTACGTATGGGAAGCAATA
>JAVCKV010070827.1:0-21910 GCA_032274145.1 Herpochondria borealis | reverse complement strand
GTAATCAAGACAAATTAGCCCTATCTGATCCGTACGTGGACGGAGTGAGTCGCGCCGAGGTTGAAAGCGCAACGTAAGTTCGACAGGCGGCCGGCGGTGCACTTCCAGTGCACCAGCTCCAACTTTCATTGCTTGCGTAGAAATGCAACGCAAATTTCTGGCACGCCTGGTAACGTCTGCCATGCCACTGATGATGGCGATGACCGCTTAACGGAAAGATACACATCTCAACACCTTTCGTCGTTCAGATCCCGATGACCGTGACAAAGCAGCCATCAGGCGCCCTGTCGGGTCAAAATAGACAATAAACTGCGAGTCGGTGGCCTCACAGAAAGTAGCGGACCATATTGCACCGGGAAACCACGAATCGTCTTGAAATGATTCATACCAAATCGGTACCACGTACGCAGCTTCGTGCGCTTGGTCGTAAGGAAACTATAACTGAAGGCGTGAATCCCAAGCTTCTCGGCCTGGCGTGCCTGGCTCGTGGATATCACCACATACTTTTCGCCTAAAGTCTCCACATCTCAGCCACCGAAGACGCCTGTTAAAATTCCACACTATTGCCCACACCACCGCACAAATAAAAAGAGGAGATAAAGGAGGTGGCGCCGGAGGCGCGACCGGGGAAAATATATGTTACTTCTAGAAACTGGCCGCTGCGGTTTTTCTCGTTGCCACTCCGCTTCTACACGTCGTAAACCAGGCACGTAAGGCACCTGTTCCTCATTCAAATCTATACTTCGCCTTTGCTCTTTCTTCGTGCATCTCCAACCAGTATAAAAGACACGTGTCACAACGTGCTCTCAATTCATGTTGGAGAAAGGGCTCCGAATTTTGCACAACTCAACCTGTAGCACTTTTTGAGGCATCATCGGCTTACAGTTGGGATGAAACAGGCGCCGGAGGCGCTTGAAGTCTTTAACTCGCGAAGAAGGCGCGCGTACAGGGCTGGTTGTCCTTGAGGGGACTTTTTTTTAATCACTGTCAAATCTACTATGCTGCTGACAATTTACTGGAGCCGAAGGCGGCGCATTGAAGAATTTCATTGTTTTCGTTGAAAGTGCGGGTACGCTTATTCAGGCCTCTTCGCAGGCAGCTCCCTCCTGTGGACATTTTATCTTCGGATAAAGTTGTTAGTTACCATTGGCCGCTTCAGCGTTTCCGGTGCTTCGCAGCGGTCGACGTGTGTTTTGGAGACAGTTTATTTGGGGGGACGGCTCTTAGGTTGAATATTGGTACCCAAATCGGGTAGCGCAGTTCGGAACCGACAGGCGGGCGCCCGACACACCACCTCGTGAGGTGGTGTGTCAGGCGTTCTCGATTGTCGACTGGCACGTGAGGAATGATGAATTATTATCCGATGGTTCCTTGATGTTGCTTCGTCAGCCTTTTGAATGCCCGATTATGCGATACATGTACCACCACAGGCGCAACTCCGATGAGTTATGATCCTTTGTGTAGAAACGGAAAATGTTAAGGAAAATGAAATGGAAAGGGAGAGTGGGAAAGGTAAAAAGGGTCTAGCCTGAACAAGAACCCTGGCACACCGGCCACCAAACTGACGACTGAACCCAAATTGTGGCCATTTTCCCACATTCAATTAAAGATCTGACTACCTGGGGGTGCGTCAGAAGTAGGAAGAAGACGGAGAACCTGTGAAAGCGGCGAGGCGTTATTAAGCGAGACGGTTGGGGTATGCCATGTACTCATTTTCAGAGATGTAGGACCGAGGCATCCAATCGGGAGGATGATTCCACCATTCGATGAATAATTTGACGTTACTGTTGAAAGTTTATGCCCATTAATCTGATACCGCGGGCAGTTGTTTGCTTGATGCCTTAATAGTTCAAAAATAACCGCTCGAGGCAGGCTGCCGACGCGCGTGGTGAAAGCGAGAAAAATAATGCAAGATCAATTCTTCGGGAACTACTCTTCCGGAAAATTCACGAGGGACCCATGCAGCAGGGTATCCATACAAATCCAACCTGAGCTCCGTTGATCTATCTTCCAAATTCCTATGATTTAAGAGTCCCTTAAAGTACAAGATTCATACTTCTTGTTATTTTCTGTGAGGTTACGCGGCGTCGGCGCAAGGTATTTTTTGTAAGTTGGACCGAAGACCGGCGAATATTCTGGTGCGCTATTGAGGCTATTCATGCTGACGCATTCCGTAACACTGCTGTGTTGAATTACGTCAGTTCTTAGTCCGTATGGACTGATACGACGCGGAACGCGCCGCTTCCTGGTGAGAAAAACTTTCCCTATTCATTTCACCATATTTGGTATCGGGATAGGCCGCGTCAATCACTTTCAGCTTTCGCGCCCGTCGGAATTGCTTGTCGAATTCCGCCCTTTTTCTTCTTTTAGGTCTGCTTGAGACTCAATTTCGCTTTGCCAATGGCCACGCTCAGTAGTGGCAAATAAACCGCAATATAGAGCGTCGTTCCCTCATTAAGTTTGGAACGATGCCATGTTTTTTATCTTGAAGTCAGATTGCAGGCGCGAGAGGACAATATCAAAGTGCGTCGTCTGGATGGGTTTATGGATGGCGTTTTTGTAAGCATAGAACATTGCTCGTGCATAGTCACAAAAATCCGCCGGGTGATTCTCAAAGTAAAAATGCAACATCGCAGTTAGTGACCGGTTGAATCGTTCAGCCTTTTTGTGTGTGGTTAGTGTGTCATCGCGAATACTTTGCGCGAATCCAACAGATTGCAGACAATTTGGAAGATGTTTGAGACTATTGCGAACCATTGTAAGATAAGAGCGTTTGGGGTGAGCCATCCTTGAAGGCCGACTCATTGAAAAGGCAACACAGATGTCAGACGCCTTGATCCGCTTTTGGGGAAATTTTGGGTCATCTTGGAGAACCGATCGGTAATGAAGAGGGTGAAAAGGAAACAAGACATGCTATTCAGAAGAGGACAAAGTTTTTGAATGGAAATAGTCTCCAATAGACACTCCGCTGAGAACAGCCCTATCTTTCTCACTTGTTTCAACAGTCGAATGCTGTTTTCTGCACACGAAATGCATTTGCGGACGGTGTTGATAGAATCAGCTAACATTTGAGGCCACTCATACGACCGCCGCAATGAGTTGTAAAGTCGAGTCTGCGCAGAGTTTCTTGGAAGCTTATGGTAATGCGCGATCCGCATAAAAAGATGGTACAAAGAAGCTGGCAGGACGATTTGAGTAAGATAGCGCTTTCTAGGTTTTGGATGACAAAGAATTCTGTCGTAGTCCTCGAAGAAGCAACTGTTATTACGATCGACCTGATTGCTGAGCTTAGACTGTCAAAAATTGTCGGAGCGCTAATCCTCGACAATTTCCGAGCGTGTAAAAGGATAAGGCAAATGTCCGCACGCCGCATATTCTCGGAGTTAACCGTCAGAATCGCGTTTCCCAGCGGTAGGGTCTCTTTAATCCGAAATTAGGTCGCGTTCGTCAGCTTAATCGGGTGTCGGCTCATCAGGCAAAAGCATGAAATTTTTGGCTTTACAAGAGTTTTACGCTTTCCGCTGCAGACGACCGGTTCGAATGAGTGGCTTCGACACAATCCGGCACCATTTTTCTTGTGTCATGTTGTAGTACGGGCATATGGGGCCTACGGACCCTCGACGTCGGAATCGTACACGTGTGAACCACCCACGGCACCGCGAACTCCATCGCCACTCCGCCACTTCGCCACTCGGCGGTGCAGGTGGCACGGCATACAGTAAACCGTGGGTGGTCCGCCAATTCGCCATTCTACCACTCTGGGTGCTACGTTTTCTGATTGGCCGGGCCGGGTGGAATTACTGATGGTTGGTCAGGTCATAAAATCGGGTTGTGCATAGGGCTGGTTGTCTTATCGAGGTCGTCTAGGTTAAGGAATCTAGCGTAAGGGTGCCTACTGTAATTTCTCTGTGTAGTTTTAGGTTTTTTTGCCCCTTGGGCAGATTTTTGGCCTCGAGCTCCACCTTGGGCACTGCACCAGCCGCTACATAAGCGGCCTGGGTCGCGCCGGGGTTGGGAGGAGAGACCATGAAGAATGTACCGAAAAGTACCTTGGTAGCACGTCTGAGCTACCCCCAAGTAAAGCCTTTTTCCACGTCTTTGAACTCCTTTTTCCCTCCATTCTTCCCTTTCTTTGTGCTCTTTTGGGGTGGTTTCCAGCGCTTCAGAGTTGACGCACACCACGCTGAACGACGTCACCCGTTCAGCCACACGTGTCATGCGTCCCCATTCGCGCCGGCATTACCCCCTACATTCCGCTCTACCATTCTGTCCCCTTTTTTGCGCGCGATGGGAGTGAGCTACCACGCCGCACCACACATGCGCCTGTTCGGCAGGCGCTGGGTAGCGGCAGTGTGGCATGTGGGATCAGTTGAATCCTCTGTTAAGGGAATTTGGTTCGAACAGGTCTGGCATGTGCTCCTGGAAGGCTGCTGGATATTACTTGATTTGTGCTACCTGGGAGTGATCGCATTGACAATTGCATCTAATTCCTCCACTCGGTCGCAGAATGTGGGTATCTAATCATTTAATTCATTATTCTTCGTAAGGATGGGATCTGGGAGCCTGGACAGCGCTTCTGGTACCTGATGCTTGAGAATTGGACGGTTTATAATCTTATGTTAAACTCCATGAGTCGAATTCTCCAGCGCATGGGCCATTCAGTTGGTTACTTGAACTTGAGCATCCAATTGAGGGCAGCATGATCCATCAGTAGTACAGCGCAAAGGGGGCCGCGTACCGACGTTGGAAAAATCAACACTTGTACGCCCACCCCGGATGACGCTGACGAACTGATTGCGGATGCACGGGATGCCATACTCGTGGAGCAACTCGATTCTGATGGGGAGCTTCTTGAAGATGTTTCGCACCCTCTCGAGATTAATCTTTCCCAGATCGTCTCGCCGGCCTCTTTGCGCCATCGCGTCCTGCGACTGACACATTATCATAAGCTGGCGAGAAATCCTGGACAGAAGCTACTTCAAAACGTGTTGCGGCGGTCGTATTTTTGGCCTCAACTATCGGACAATGAGATTTCGACCGTCCGAGGGGGCAATTCGTTCGCTAATAACCGCATGCGGTTGTTAAAGCAGGTGGGAAAGATGAGACTGTTCCCGGCTGATTATCCGTTGGAAACAGTGGCGATCGACATCCTCGGTCCTCCTCCTAATTCTAAGTCTGTTTTCCTCTTCATCCTCGTGACCACGGATCTATTTTCCAAGATGACCCAAGTCGTGCCCTTGAAACGGATCAAGGCGTCGGACGGCGCGGTTGACTTTGTCAACGAATGGGCCTTCAAATACGGCCCATCTCAGACTGTTTTCTGAGAACGGCCCCAAGTTCGTCTCTGCCTTCTTCCAGCGGGTTTGTGAGCTTCTGGAGGTCCATAACTTCTTCACCACAACGTACCATCCGTAAACCAACGGCCAAGCAGAAAGCCTCAATATATCGTTGACTACGATGGTGCGTTACTACGTTTAGGATGATCCGGCGGACTGGTGTGAGTAAACGCGTGCCTTGTGCTATGCGTACAAAAATTCAATCCACCGCAAAATCCAGACGAATCCCTTTGACCTTGTCCTTTCGCGCCCGCAACCTCATTTCACGATCCAACAAACGTCTCGCCGATCTAAATTTCATCAAAAACCGACGTTTGACCGAGCAGAGTATGCCGTGTGGTTGCGGGTGGCCATTGGAAAAGCGAAAGCGAGTCTGACACGAGCCCAACAGAAGTAAAAGGTTGATTTTGACAGACGTCTACGCCAGTCCCACAATCTGAAGGTGAATGATTCTGCTTATCTTGACACCAACGATGGTGCCAATAATAGGAACAAGCTGTCCCACCTGGTTAGCGGCGCGTTCCGCATCCTCTCAGTCAACGAGGACTACAAAACCGCCTTTATTCAACGCGGAGATATTACAGAACGCGTGAGCATGAACCGCCTAACTCGTGCCCCTGCCAATGCCCCCGTGGTCTGTACCACGTACGATACAGACCATTCTGCAACTCTGCACGATGTGGCTGGCAGGAACCTGGAAGGGAAATCTTGGTTCTTCAAGGGCATCTTGGATAACCGCACCTAGGACGATGGGTGGAATGAAATAAATTTGGACTGGTATGGCTATCCCGCATCATGGGACCCTCGCGAAGATTTTCCAGAAGAATCGGTCTCCCGTTACTTTCCTCGCCTTGCTACCGCGCGTCGGCAGCCTGCATCGTGCTGTAATGTGTCGCTCGTCACGCAGCAAGTCATCAACTTCTCGCGGTATCAGATTACCGAACACCGCATTTTGAACGGGAACTTTCACCTTCTCCACACGTGGTGGGACGATTCTCCATCATGGATTCCTAGTTACTATGTCTTCAACTGCGATTAAATGCCTTATATCAACAGTCACGTCAACAACCGCCTCCTGGCTTGCTTCGGTCCTTCGTATTCCTCCTCCTCGTTCTGACGCACCCGCCGGGTCTTCGGTTCTTTAATTGTGCGCGCCGGACAAGGCGGCGGATGTGGTTCGGTCATTGGTTCTGTTACGACATGCCAGGGTTCTCTATTAGACTTTTTCCCTCTTCCCTTTTCCTTCTTCCTTCTTCCTTCTTCCTTCTTCCTTCTTCCTTCTTCCTTCTTCCCCTTTCTCTTTTCCTTTTTAAATTCTAGACAGAGCATCAGAGAGCATCAGAGTCGCGTATTCGGCGCGAAGTATCTTCAATCATCGGGGGTTGCACCGACGAAATAACACCTAGGACTCATTAATGCATCAATCATCCATTCATCAATCACCAAGGAGTGCTTCATCAGTCAGAAAGGTCAGTAAGTTTGGGACACGCAGAAGTCACGCCTCAAGGCGCTAAGTGGGCCGCGCAGGTTACACGAAATGGTATGGCGGGCATGCTCGCCTATAGGTTCCCAACAAGGCTTCCCGCCTTGGGTACGGTTGGTCCAACTAAGAGCCGCTTGCGCACGCACACTGTCTCCAAGACCACACCGGCCGCTGCCAAGTTCGGGACACACCGAAGCGGCTGCTGGGAACGAACACCGTTATCCATAGACCCAAGGGTCAACCGGTGGGATCTGTTCACGAAGAGGCCTGAATTAGCGTGCGCCCGTTGTGAACGACAATACCGAATGACATTCGGTGGGCTGCCTTCGGCTCCAGCTAATTGTCGCCAGCATGGTACCCTCAGCTCAAAACACAGACGTTCCCCTCAACAAAAAAAACGCCCGGAAATCGCGCCTTCGGCGCGAGGTAACACCTCAACCACAGGCGCCTCCGACGCCTGTTCCGTTCCTTCAGTGAGCATAATCGTCGCACCGGTGGCGCGACGCCTCACCGGTGTTTCAGTATGGGTTGCAAAATGTCGCAGTTCTGCCTCCAACATGAATTGGGGGCATGCCGTTACACGTGTCATTAATGCTGTACCAATGTCTGGCCGACAAGAGTGACCGAAGACGATTCCCCACGTGGCATGAGTGACAGTCGCCTTCGGCGTCTGGTAAACCACCCGGTGTACCGGAGTCGCGGGGAAATCAAAGCAGTGTGCAGTGCGCGGGATTGGAGAAGTTTTTGCCGTTTTCGGCTAGCTCAGTTTTCCCCCACCCCAGGCCCGATGCTTTCTCGGATAAGCGGGCCTGGCGAGCAAGCCGTGTGTTTTAGGTTTCATCTCAGTGACACGAGATGCCCAATGGTTTGTGCTCGGGGAGGAGGGTACTTGGTTACAAGTCGCGCCTTTGGCGCGAAGTTTCTCCCTCGCCCCACTGCCCCCCTCTCCCCGTTCTATTTTATACCCCAACCCGCTGGAACAGAGTTTAACAGGAGCCTTGGGTGCCTGTTTTAAGCTTAAGTTGAGTGGTGGTGGTGGTGGTGGTGTCATTCGCGCATGTTCGTGCCTATGTGTGATCGTGCTGCCCTTCACGATGAGGATGCTGTAGTCGCGCCGAATGCGCGAGGTGCCCCTCATCCCGAAGGGCAGCTGGTTTTTTTGGTTGCGAATTTTTCTGCGCAAGGTGGAGGAAGCTGAACTGGCGTGGGAAGGGCCAGGGGATGGAGAGGTACCGATATGCGGAAGGAAGCACTTAGCGGGCCGTGCAACGTGGGATACCTTGGAGTGGCGCCTGTCGGCGCGACGCACACCCACAGAGCGCTAAATTCGCCTCGTGTACCCCAATGTACGCAGGAGGCGGATGGAATGCCATCCATGGCCTGGCGCGCCGGGCGGGGTCTAGTCTATTTGGACTAACTTGTCAAACGTTTGGCCCAAATTGACAAGTGTCCCGACCCAACGCGCCTGGGTCCAAATTTTCACCTCCCTCCGCTTCCTCTCTACCGCGGTCGGATCATCCGCTCCCCTCCTACTCCCTCCTTCACTTCCCCTCTCAACCATGACCCCTCTGGTCCCTTCCGCGCCGCGCCCAACCAAGCACCACACGTGCACCGCCCCCACAACCACCACCACGAGCAGAAACAAGAGGGAAGACACCAGGTTGCTCAGCTACGTCGCGCCGAAGGCGTGACTTACCCTCTGAACGGCCGGAATGATTTTCGTACCACAGACGCCACGAGCCATCACCACCGCCTTGCGCGCAAAGGATGCCACACCACGGGGCTACGTCGCGCCGAAGGCCCGATTCCCCACCGAGTGGCCTGGAACAATTCCGCCCTCCTCTGCGACACCCAACCAGGCCGGATTCCAAACCAACGCATCAAATCGGATCCGAAGCGACAACCGGTGCACGTACACCAAATCTTCCGTCTTCCTCCGACCCCACTACGGACACGCGCACGAAACCAACGTCTTAGTCCAGTATAACTAGCGCCGAAGGCGGGACTCGTCCGCTGAGAGACGAGGTAGACGGTGTGAAAACCGACGCTACACGCAGAAACGCCCCATGCATGCCGGACTTACCCACTAAGGTTCTAACAGGAACAATGACTAACGCATGCCTACCGCCCCACCCTTTTCTGTACCGGCACTGCCGCAAACACGCGGCAGATCGCCGCCAACTTGGGGTCCAGTTACGTCGCGCCTATGGCGCGACTCAACCACTGGACTACACGGAAATATCGCTCCAAGGCCAACTCACGTACCAGAGCCTACGAAAGCTCCTTGTTGATGAGAAGATCCAAACGGTTGACCACTTGGCAGTCGGTGTTGCTAAGCAGCGCCGCCGGACGGCGGCGCAGCGCGTCCATAGCTCGAGAAAAATAGCAAAAGCACAGCAATGACGGAACAGAAATCCCCTCCGACACACCCCTCTTCCTCATCATGTTCGCCATCACCACGCGGTTTCCCGAGGGGAAGTCGTAGAGGTCCACTTGCACGCCATTTTAGAAGCGTTCCACCTGTGTGTGGATGTCGCGAAGAAGACCATTCCACTTGGCATTGGAGCGTAAAACGACTAAGTCCTTCCAGGTCATGACGAATCCATGCCTCCTCATCACCGTCATCTCGAAGCGGTGCCGGACACGGGCTGACGGTTCATCCCGGTCCGACCCCGAGTCGCGGCAATAAACATTTCCCTGCGAGAAGTTGCAATGGATCGCAATGTCACAGACTGCGTCATCACCGCCCGCACCGCGGAACGCCCACTGATGTACAGAAGCTAGGAAGTATGCTTCAATGTAATTGTGGTGTGGGAACACCCAGTCCGTCGGGATGAAGGTGGGAATCTGGTACCCGCCTAGGGACTCTTCGACGTACTGGTTGCGCACATTGAGCACTCGGCACCCCGAGAATCTGTAAAGTTCCTCTCGGTTCGACCGGTGGTCTTTTCAGACCGCGCCCTGTATCAAGTGGTCCAGTTCTTCCCACGTGAACTGCTCACGCGGGAAGCAGGTCCACCCGACAAACAGGTCGTCGTCAGGCAATCCGCTCTCGCGAGCGGAGACGCCCACAGAGTATACTTCCTCTTGATATTTCGCCGCCGGCATCTGCAAGCGCGATCGCAGATGGCGCCTTGTGTGGAAAGGCGCCGAATATATGCAAAGCATTCTCTTGGGACGTTGGTGTTGATGTTTATGTTTATGTTTTTGTGGTTGATATGAAGTGTTAAGACGATTTTATGATGATGTCGGTATGTCTGCGTGTGTGTGTGTTAGTATATGAGTCTTAACAGTGACTCTTATATTCCCCCACACCTGTTCATACAGGAGCCGATCTAGTGCCGACGGCGGCGGCGCCGAGCTATTGAAGCATCACCGTATTCCCGCAACCTTCGGCGCGAGATCAGTTCCAATTTCAGGACCACCACCTCGCGCCAAGAACGGCACATCAGGGCGATTCGTATTACCGCATTGGCCAATCGCTGAAATCCACCCCGATCCTCACGTGAGGCGCCTTCGGTGCCTCTTTCATGTTGAGATCGGCAGCGGGAAGTGCAAATTAACGGCGTTAAGATCGGGCCACTCGCGAAGTCGGCCCCCTTCCCTCCTAACTAGATGTATATACCAGAGGCGCCTTCATCACCTATTTATCTGATCGAAATGTGAAGGGAGACGGGCCGGTCTACCCACACACTGAGTGGACGGTTTGGACCGCGGAGCCTCTTTCGGACACCCTGTCATCCCATCCACCTTCCCCCTCCTCATTTGGGTCGTCCTGGGCCTACGGGATCCACACAAAGGGGAAGTTCCAAACCACGCCCACCTTTCTGCCACCCCGCATATGACTCCTTGCACTTTTTTTCTGCTCGCATCCTTATCCCCGACTTTACCCACACCGCAAGGAAGCAGCTAAGAATTCTAGGAGGCGCGGGAGGCACCTTTTGCTAAAAAGGAATCATGGACTGGACGAGCCGGTGGGAAGAAAGGTGCGAGGACAAAAGGGACAGACAGGCCGGGGTTGGAAGCACGGGGCGCGGATACCCGATTTGTGATCCAGGCGCCTTCGGCGCCTCTCAGCCGTGAATTTACTGCGCCTCGCAAAAAAGATACGCAAACAGGTCGAGAACAATACCGCAGCGCAAGTGACCCGGTGTGCGTAAGAGACGCCCTAGGCATCTCTCCACCGGATACGGACCGCGTCCGGAAAGGACTATACGGACGGCCGCGGGGAGCGGTACAAGACGCCTTGAGGCGCCTGTCCCATCCGCTACCGTTGGAAGATAACAGGAAGACACGCTCGTGCCGTATCCACTACCGGGCGCAAGCTTTGCGTGCGATCTACCTGCTGCCCTTCCTCGCGGCGCCTGACATGAAAGAAACCTGGGAGCACGGGCTAAACGAGGCGACGCCGCAATCTCGCCTCTCGTCCAGCACCTATAAAGCGCTCTCGATCGCGCCAAGCCGTTCCGCGATGCGCAGGACGTCGAGACTCCCGCAAATGATATGGAGCGACTCCGGAGTCGCGCTTCAATAAGGTACGCTTGTATTTGACGGCACCGGGAAGGCGTTGACTTGAATTGGGTTCGTGTAGTACGGCGCAAAGGGGGCCGCGCACCGACGTTGGCAAAATCGACACTGGCACGCCCATCCCGGGTGGTCGGAATCAGCTGCCACTTCGCCACTCCGCCACTCGGGCCGGGCAAACTCTGATGACTGTAATAACTCTGTCACTTCGCTACTCTGCTACTCTGGGGTGTCATGGCTGCGGATTGGTCGGGTTGAGTGGTTCGTTTGTTGGATACTACGGTTGTATGTTAGGCTCACAGTTAGGGAATACTACCCTATCTGAGGGTGTCTAGGTTAATGCACTCGGCATTATGGAGGACACTTTAAGTGCAGGTGGTACTCTGTGTAGTTAGTTTTAGGGGGGGTGCCCTTGGGCCCTTCTGGGTCACCAGCCCCACCTTGGGCGCTCGCCCAGCCGCTACATAAGCTGGCCGGGCGGCGCTGGGTTGAGGTTGGAGAGATCATCAAGAATTTTAAAGATGTCTACCCTCCAAGTAAAGCCTTTTTCACCGTCTTTTCTTCTTTTTCCCCGTTTCTTTCCCTCCTTTATCTTTTACTTTGGAGTTTGTCTGTAGCGACGCCGCGCGGACGCAAAAAACACAGGGGCGACGACACAACGTCCTACCACACGTACCAGCTGCCCCCTTAATCGCCACGACGAGCCCCTCCGTTCTAGCTCTACAACGCCCCGCCCTCTTTTGTGCTGCTTCGGGCGAGCTACCCGCAGCACTACACCGTCAGACTATGAATCCGGTTCCCTAGAGCTACGGCCGCAGAGTAAATATCGCCCAGAAAACCGAATAGCCCTCACGCTCCGTCGCGGAATAGTTTACATGCCCCTTAGTGAGCGTCTTCTAATATCACCCAACCGTAGCTCACTTGGTGGGTTTGTACGGATCCTGTTTCTGAAAGAGAGCCTCGCCAATGTTGTAATACTGGCATGTAAATAGATCATTTAGGGACTACTACTAACAAGGAGAGCTAGCAAAGGAGGGCTCTTCAAAGCCTCGTTTAACATCTCGAAGGTTTCGAGCTGTTCTAACGTCGGTTCGGGCGGGTCGACTCAGTCGATTTCACTTTAGTTCTTCAGCATGTTCTTCAACGGGGTGGATATCCTTTCGAAGCCCTTCAAGAAGCTTCGGTAAAAATTGAAAGCACCAGGGAAGCTCTTCATCTGGGTCATGGTCTCTGGGAAGGTAGCGTCATGCACGGCCTTGATGGTATTAGCTTCCGGGTACGCACTCAATTTACCCGGACGCATACGTAACACCAGGTAATCAAACTCTTTCTGGAAGAAGAAATGATTCTTGAGCTTGAGCTTGGTGTCAGCCTGAACGATCAGGGCGAGAATGTGGTCCAGATGCCTAAGGTATTTATCGTGGTTTTGAGATAAAACAATGATGTAGTCGATGTAAACAAGTTACATATTACACCGCAGTCTGGAGATAAGAATGTCTAGAGAACGCTGAAAGGTTTACGGAGCGTTCGGCAAAACAACGCGCGTTATTTTGTATCTGTAGAAACCCATGTGACTTGTTAACGTCTACTTTTCCTTATCCTCCTCTGCCATCGGAACCTGCCCGTACCCCAGAGCGCATCCAACAACTTGAAGACTTTTGCATTTCTTATAATTTAATTTCAGTATTCCATGTGAGGCAAATAGTACGTGTCCGGAATGATTGCAGCATTTAATCGCCTGAATTAGACACAACTTCTCTGCATGTCGTCCTTATTCGGTGCCAACAGCACCGTGCCGGATCATTCCGTCTGCGCCAATTAAATCACGCCTACCGCCAGCTTGTACAACACGTTCCCGGATATTCTCGCGTTTTCCTACCATATCTGTAAGACTTTAGGCGGACGGGAAATTTGTCAGGCTTCAGGTTTATCCGATTCTAGGTGTCTTTTATCTGCCCCAACTTATCTTCAATCACGGACGCGTGCGTCTCCAACATCTTCATGAAGCGCTTTCGCAGAGCCGGCGCGTCGTCTTGGACATCTTTCGTGTTCGGCATATGTTCCACTGCTTCCGGTGGTGGGTCTTCTGTACGCGATTGGTTCTCTTCATGTTGACCTTTCCCGTGGTTTAATTCCCAGATGTACCAGGTGACACATCTTCAATGTCTTCGCCAGCCGTCACATTGAAGTCTGCGGAAAATTCATGGGCCTAAATTCCGGAGGAGAGAGAGAGTAGTACATGAAATTTTCTACCTCATCCTTATCCTTCCCTTCGTAATGGTCTAGGTCGACCGAGACGCTTGGAGAACCAATGCCATGAAAACGGAATAGTTCCTTAGCTGTGTCACTTTGTAGATTATCAAACCAAAAGTCAATCGCGACTCGTACGCCACGATCATTCCCATGTGTAAAAGACGTCCCTTGGAGGTTCAGCCTCTCGTGAGTATTGTAAACGGCTGCTCCTCTCACAATTCTCACTGAGCTCATGTGAAGAATGCCGAAAACCTCCTTGACGTCAATCTTCGGCTGTGTATCGATTCGACCTTGTAAAAAGATTATAATCGTCGCCTCCCGCTGAGTTAATGGCGTCAGACGAAACGGTCTGGCTAGTCGGATGCGCGTCAGCTTCGAAGTGTCGTCACCGGTGGTAACCGTGTCACCACCAGGTAAAGTTTTATGCTCCACGATGCAATAGTTCTTCTCCAACCAAGGATCTGATGCAGTTACGCTAGTTTTCACATCTCTACATGTCAGAATGTAAGCATCGTGCGAAAAAGAAACACATCCATGTGGTCCAAGTACAACGCCACTGTCTCATGAAGCGCCAAAGTCCTTTCCGCTCGAATGGAGTGAGACATGAGAAACTAGACGTGCATGGAAACAAGTAACTTCCACTCCGGTCATAGCCGCCACCATTCCGTTCCGTTAGCGTATCTATCTGAACTGCCACATTTCATGCAGGCTGTTCGCGATGTACATGATAAAAATGGCGAATTTCATAGCCGTATAGCGATGGAGGAACCACTTTTGTAGTCTGGTCATCTCGGCCATGTAGAAAACTCGTACGGCAGGGAAATATCGCCTACTGGGCAGTAAAGACGTCCAGAAACGCACGAGTGTGATCGGAATTATATTGAACTCCGCATATCGGTCACCCTCGGGTTCCAGGTGCCGACAGGCATCGCGCTCCAGCCGTTTAATCCGTCGAATGATTAATTCTGACTCTAAGACCCGACCGTATTTTCTGCGCAGGTGCCAGTGTGACAAAAACTTCCCAGTTCCGTACAGCCCGTTTCCTGGGCCTGCTGCACCTGAGGCGGCGCCGTCTCATGTGGCGCTTTTTTGGCGGTGGTTGTGGGTGCGTAGCCATACGGTGCGTAAATTGCGTTGGGTCTTTTGCAGCGAGGCGGCGCCGTTAAGCGTCATCGTGAAAATTCTGCTCTGCCGTACGGATGTCCTCCACTTCCGATTCGGTGTCTTCGTCAGATTTTGCACCCAACTACTCGTACCCGGAGACCTATCCGGTTCCATCTTTGATTCTGCGCGATACAGGCGTTTGATTTCTGCCATTGCCCGTCGCGTTTGCGTTTTCCGCTGCTGCCCTTTCGTCTTTTTCATTCGCTCTCCCTGCTCCTTTTTATATGGATTGCAGTACAGTACCACAATCCAACAAAGACTAGTGGGAGAATCTCAAGAAAAACATCAATCGGATGCAGACACGTAGTGCAGCCATCACATCTGGATTGATAATGTTTTCATACGTACATGGAATATTTTAATTGAATTTAAACTTTCCAGATTACACTGAACCTCTTCCGGCATATAACTACTGTACAATACGATCCACCAGGACCACTATTCGCGCAGAACAAACTACTTCCACACATGGTTGTACAGTTTTGGCCGAACCGTTTAATCAGAAGGAAACTGCCCTATCTCACGTCTCTGTGCGGATTAACATTGCGCACAGAGACGTTAGATAGGGCAGCAAGTCGAATTATCGTGAGTTGTGTAAAAAAAGAAATTATGAGGGTGTTTATAGCTCGTGGCGACGAGCTAGACCCATCCGCTACGCGAAGCAATTAGCCGATAACACATAAGTATACATTTCCAGTCAAACCGTACGTCTGTATGAAATTCAGAATATTCACTTGGATCGAGACCCAGGGACGCCCCTACAGTCTGATCGTACGTAAAAATGCATGCATGCTTGTTGTATGTGTTTCCATTGTCGGGCAAGAATTTTCCATACTCTCGTACGAGCACTGCACATTAATACACTGCAGAATTCTAAAATTCACTGTATTAATTTCCATTAAGTAGTATTAACTGAAATAGACAGCACAAATTTTGGGGGTGACATACACAGATTATAAATTAATGAAAGTTATGATTACATTTAATATTTTATTTCATTTTATCCACTGCACAACCCGCAGTATTTGAAATCTAATTTTAATGCCCCAGTAATTAAACCTTAATATAAACATGTAAAGTAAATTCCATACATCGGATAATTTATATATAACAAAGTTAGTTAAACTAAAAGTTAATTATTTTGTTCAGTTTTATCCACTCCCCACGTACAGAAATTGAAACTTAAAATTCCTCCCCCATTCAGGACCTCTCTCATTCACAGCTATTTACACCCTGGTCTCAGGATATAGCACCGGATACAGTGATGCTTATTTTTGAGGCATTGACGGGGAGAAAGACTGTATCATTTGAGAAATGAAAGAAGATAATGTCAAGCGTGGGAGGTAGACGGGTGAACAAGAACATTTTACAAGAGCGTCAAATTTAGGCTTATTGGGTGTTACAAACTTGGGCTAAAGTACTCTGTGTAATGTTGAAAATCTATAGCATCGTTGATAAATTCTTTCAATATTTACGAAAAGACGCAAAAAACGGCTGCGTGGTAAAAAACGTCTTTCAGTTCTCAGTTTATCTAAATTGGACGATACATTGCTGTAATCTGAATTTTTGAATTCGGGAAAGAAAATTGGGGTATTGCAGCATGAGAAGTAACGGGAAAGAATGTTGAGAAGAAGGATAAATAAGAAAACATAGAAGCTGGGTTGGGCGGCTGTGCGGGAGGTTTAGCGAGGATTTTTGACTTGAAAGGACTGGATATTTTTGTGTTGCATGAACAAATTTCTTATGGATGATGAAATCTAGCTTTGCGAAGATGTAAACAATGTGCGCGTTCAGGCGTAGAATGTCTTACTAGACGTCAGTTTTAATCGCCATGAAGTACTGACAAACTCACACAGCCCAATTCGGACAGTAACCGGAATGAAGAGGTATAGCAGACAGTTTAACTGAGACTAACGTACTAAGTACACGTCGAACTGTTTTCGGGTCGGCGCAGTAAACTGGAGCGCGGGCTGAAATCAGAATTGAATTGAAAGGCATGAGCGGCATTGAGCGGTAATGTGGGATGATGATCTAGCGCTGATAGCGATTCTAGTGCAATGAACAGCCAGACTTTAAAAAGACGTGAAGAATGAGCGCGACGGGAGGAGGAAGCGATGCGAGGGCAGGTAGCGAGCTGACTTGAGAAAAACAAGGGAAAATTTCCACCCGGTAACAGGTCGCCCCGGATGGCAGACCGAACTCCATACCTAGAGACTTGAGGAAGAAGATATGTAACGATTATTAATGCCACAATCTGGGTAGGGGCGGTAGAATGATAAAAAAGGCCTTGAGATAGACGAAACCAATGCGCCGCCAGCTAAGCGTCATGCGCTGACTGCAGGCAGACTCCAAGAAGAAAATTTTGAGTGGGTGTGGAAATGTAGTATCTGTCGCGATGAATTCGGCGGGGAATGGGCGCGATGCAAGGAACCGAAAAAGTAGATGAAGAAAAACCGAGATGCGAGTGGGGGTATATAGTCAGAGTTGGTGCTAGTTAGAGGAGCGTAATGACTTCAAAAAGACAAAATGGATAGTATTTCGCATTGCTCCAGCCGCTGTGCGCAGATCACCAATAAAAAGGAAGAAGGGCTGATTGGTAGTTTAATTTCTGTATCCAGGAGAGGGCAGTGGGTGTGAAGACTTGAGAAATACAAAGGAAGTAGATTTCCAAGAAGCTTTAATCGTGGGTTGGAGCCAGAACCACGGAAACCAAGGGCTGAGGGGCTCGAAGCGGCGACGCGTGCTGGTGGCCTATAATAGGTTTCAGTGAAAAAGTATACAAATTGCAGATTCAAGGAAGCCGGAGGAAGGGACAGCCAACTTGAGAAAGACCAAATATACAAGCTAGCCTCTGTACGGTCTGAGCAGAGTGGCCGCGGCTGCGCAAGAGTTGTGATTGTTGGTAGAGGAGTTTGGCGTGAGAAAAGTGGTCAGGAGGAGTTAGAGGCACATCAATCATCATTACAAAACGGCGGCACAATGGGGTGAGAACGAGGACGGAACAAAAAGCGGAGGGCGCTGTCGCAGGCCGCTGCGCACTCGCACGCATGGGCAAATGTATATGGCGAGTTGGGAAAAGGCTGATGAAAGTAGAAGGGATGAGAGAGACCTTAACGAAGAAGACGAAAAGGTCGTGAGAAGGAACGCGCAGCAGGAATGTAAAAATATACTACAAGGTGAAAAGTAGGTAGAAAATAAAAAAATGAAGGTCTGAAAGTAAAGGTTGAAATATATTTTAAGGCTGCCTCCGGGGTGCAAGGCTCGCGAACACTCAGGAACTGTTCCACTAATGCCTCTATAAATAATTATGCAGCGCCACAAAAATACTACCGGCGTTCTCAGCACATCCAGGTGGAAAAATTGTTGTATAATTTTTTCCTATTGGGGGTAAACCGTTCTGTTGCACGCAAAATCAGTTTTTTTCCGTAAGACCAAGGTTGTAGGTCGGGACAACAATATATTGTACCACGCAAGCCTTCGGTGATACTACGCGAGGCTAGCTCGACTTTTTCCGATGGTCTAGGAACACGAGAGTGAGAGGGTATCTAGAGACCGCTCTCCAACTGGCGAGAAGGACGGGCAGAGAGGATTGTGTACTCGATACAGCTCCGCCTGATCACCAGCCAAGCGGGGACGTGGACCGTACTGCTAGGAGATTTTGCTTCTAAGTCGGTCTGCTAATGGGTGAGGAAGGCATTTTCTAAAAAAGTGAAGGAGGGAGGGCCAGAAGGCAAGAAATAATTAAGTACTCGTAAGTTTACTGCAGGGGCGAATGGGAAATGGAAGCTAGCTAATCGTGGACGGGCTCGTCCGCTCACTTCCTGTCTGCTTAAGTGCCGATCTCTGTGTCGCTAGGTTCGCGAGAGTAGCTGTTAGAGTAGCTATTCTTACAGTAGACATCAAATGTATTGCTGTACAGTGGCCTCCTAGGCCGCACTGCTGTGCGGGAAAAGCCCCTTGAGTGTGCACCGCTGTATGAACATATGGTGGTGTACCATCACTGAGCCGCGCCACTGTACGGCTTTACAGTTTTTCACTACTACGGCAGGCAATATGTAACGTTACTGTACAGTCTGCACAATAATGTTCCATTACATGCCTGGTGGTGCACCACCGTACGACTATAAAGTATTTTCCCAGCGAGTCACGTACGGTGGCGCACTACTATACGTTCTTATAGTAGTTTGCAACCACATCCCCACGTAGTTGTGCACTACTAGGAGCTGTAAATTATTGTTCCACTACAGTTTGTTTGGTTTTCTCAATATCGTACGGCTATACGGTGGTGTGCCATTATATTGAACAATATGTCGCACCACTGTAAGACCGTACAATTGTGTGAAATCAAGTCGTATATATTGGTGCACCATGGTACTGCTATATAGCAGTGTGCCACCTCACGCCACGCGGTGTTGCACCTCTGTAAGACTGTACAGTGTTACACCACCGCAGTCAGTATGCACTGGTTTCCTACCACACCATACCTGGTGTTGCAACACTGTACGAATTTAAAGTGTTTTATCACCTCGCTGTGCGGGTCAGCTCGTAACTGTCTGATCATACAGTGGTGCTTTGCGGTTTCAGGTGCAGTAGCGTACCCCATGCAGCTGCATGGCCGTGTGATACTTCACTTTCTGTTGCCGATTTTGGCCCTGCGCCACTGCAGGCAGACCCCTTGCGCGCTGATACCCCTACAGACCCTCAGGTCCTTCAGGGAAATTATCCGCGAAGGTCCAATCGATGCTGAGTACCACAGCCCGCCCTGTGGCTCTGGTTCGTTTCCCGATCAACCGTTCCATTTTAGTGGCCTTAGGTTGTTTGATATTTTATTCTAGCTCTACTGGTCGCCTAATACGGGCGCTCCGTTTGTGGACGCGAGCGATTCCGCCAGACAGGCTCGCGAAAGCACCCATCTGGGGATACCTCACCGCCCTAATTCGGACGCTTCAAGGCTGCACACCTTGAATCTAACCGAATTCGGACGGCGATAGAGGAGCCTCGACGCCATTTAAGCGAGCCTTCCACTCCCGCGGATCACCCAAAAAAGACACTCATTTTTCCCTTTTCTCTGCCTAGACCCCCTTTCTTGGCACCAAATTAAGCGTACCCAGCCAGGCCCTTTTTGCACTGTGAAAAAAATCGAGTCTCTTCGCACTTTCGCAGTATTATTGTTTTGTTTTCTGTATACCACCTTACAGCTGCATTGTGGTGTTCCTTTGTTATTTTTGTAACTTTGCACCACTGGTGCTCGATGGTACTGTACGGTGTACAGTATCATTCAAAAAGAAGGGGGATGGGCGCCCGAAGTCCGTCGGGAGGGATTTTTCACACAGTATTACAGAGCTTCGGGTGTTCTTTTCTCCCACCATCCACCAGAGCTGTTCGATAACTTATAACATGCTTACGAGAGTCGCTTGAATCATGGGCTTTATCGTTCGCTCTTCAAAATCCTTGCAAGGTACATCTATTCCTCCGCAAAAAAACCCATCGGAGAATGTTACTTGACCCCCAAGGATATTTCCTCATCCGCAAGAAGTTTTAACAGATTGATCCGCTGATGACATACGTAATATTTTTCCGCATTTTTGAAATTCCCTCTTGGTTCCCTGGGGAGTCCCACGGCCAAGAAACAAAAACTTTTATTTTCTTATCCCCACTAACCGTTACTCTGTTCAAATTATCCGACCGGAACAACTCGAATATGTATGAAATCTTTTTTAAACTCGTCACTTTTTTGCAGTTCGCATCCAAAGTTCAAGCGCTTATAGACACAGTTTAAACCATACTTGTACAAAATGACTTGTATGCATCCACATGTGTTACTGTTAATTAGAGCGTAGCTCAAATAATACAGAGACTTAAATTGCGCAACCATGATAGATTTTTGGATATTCTTCTAACCTTTGCCGCCTTTTTGACCATTAAAAGTCTTTCACCAAGAACGCACTAGACTATCGGGGCACTTACGCAAACTACTTCAATACAGGGTTCTTGTACAATCAACATCAGGTACTGCAGAAACTTGCAGCTGCGGTGAACCGTCTTGTAGAATGAAACAAGGTCAGAACTGCCTCGACACCAGAATATGTATCTTCACCCGCCCAACCAGTCTTTTCCAACTCAGATTGATATTTCCCAATTAGATTTAATTCACAACACGATTTACCTTCAGCGTTCTCGGAGTGATGAACAATGCTCCTAATGACAATAATTACTGTAAAAACAATGGCCTATCTGCATCTAAGTACGATTCGGAGAGCGAAATTTAGATTTCATGACAATTAAAGGTTGGATTGTATGTAGGAGCGTAGATGCTCGCTATTCTTTTTCTGTAAACAAAGAACGCAAATTTCTGAAACATGCAAACAAATTGGATCAGTATATTGAGCTTCACTTCGGAGGAGAGAAATGAAATATTGAAAACCTCTGTTCTGCATAGAGGCGCGAGATTGACTTAAAAACATGAAGTTGATTAAAATCACGAATCTCAAAAATTTCAGCAAATATTGCAAAAAGTTATGTTTTTTTATTTACGTACGGTTTTCCCTAAGATCACTTCTATCGATTGGAGCTCAATTTTCCCGAAAAATCGCCGAAATTGAAACGGTACATACACTGCTGTGTTCAATTAACAGATGTGACCGACAATGGTGTTCAAATTGTCGAATGCCACCCACGACTGAGAAGAGCTTTTTCATTGGTGCATAGATATTGTCAAAATGTGCATGATTAAATCTTGTTGCAACCCACAAAATTGAACAGTCTTTTAATTGTGCAGTATTTCAATTAAGCAGTGAAGACCCGTAATTTCGAAAGAAAATTGGTGTAGGACTTTGGAGCTCAATCTGGATCTGCATTATCCCCAAATTATGGCATCCCCACCGCATGATCTATTAAAAAATCTATTCGCGAATTTAGAAATACAATGTAAATTGATACCCCACCGCAGCATCCTATTTCTAATGAATAGAAATGGGATACGATAGGTCGCCTTAGGGTATCTCTACCGCGGGCCGTATTTCTATTTCTAAACAGAAGAAATCAACAACTTGTCGCATTTGTGTTGGCCATGGCTATTGAGGAAAATATGAAAATTCCTATTTTTTGAACCGAATGCCTCGAACCCTACCGCGGAGCCTATTTCTATATT
>JAVCKV010070826.1:0-62187 GCA_032274145.1 Herpochondria borealis | reverse complement strand
GGAGGTATTCAAAGTATACTGGAAGATAAAAACGGAAAACTTTGGATAGGATGTTCGGGAGGACTTTATCGTCTCAATGGTACTTCTATTAATAATATTACTCAGGATGGTCCTTGGAATTAAGTTTAAAACCTTTCCATTCTTTAATGATAACAACTCTATTACACTAACTTTTTTTTCTTTTGAGGACGGGGACATATATATTCCCTCGTCCTCAAAAGAAAAAATTAGAATTGCTCTAATATTACTGAATAAGTATTATGAGTATTTATAACAAATCATTTACGCATCAAATAAAATTTCATCTAAATCCAAGGAACCTATTTTGCATCTTTGAAGTTAATACACTTGTATTATTTTTTCAACTTAAAAAACACAAAACTTCAACATGCGTAAATTAGCAACTATTCGAAAAATTGATAAGGTACTGGAACATTCTAATGCAGACCGACTAGGCATCTATGTCGTCGATGGCTGGAAAGTGATTGATGGAAAAGGAAGATACCAAGTGGGTGACACTGTTATTTATTGCGAGATAGATTCCTTTTTACCGATTCAAGACGACTTTGAATTTTTGCGGAAAAGTTCCTTTAAGAGAATGGGCGAATTAGAGGGTTTTCGCTTGAAAACCATTCGCTTACGTGGAGAATTGTCTCAAGGATTGTTGATGCCTACCTCTGTTTTGCCGAAAGATTACATTTGGTCAGAAATGGGTGAGGATGTAACTGAAGTGTTAGACATTGTCAAATATGAACGTCCAATCCCTGCAAGTTTGGCTGGAGTGATGAAAAATGACTTCCCAAGTTTCATTCGAAAGACAGATGAAGAGCGTATTCAAAATTTGACTTACGATGAATTAAAACAACATACTTACATCGTTACTGAAAAACTCGATGGTTCTAGTTGGACCGCTTATGTCAAAGATGGTGAAGTAGGCGTTTGTTCTCGAAACTTGGAACTTATAGAAGATGAGACTAACTCGCTTTGGAGAATGGTTCGAGAATACGGTTTGAAAGAAAAACTAGTTGCGCTCAATCGAAATATTGCATTACAAGGGGAATTAGTTGGTCTTAAAATACAAGGCAATCCTTACAAAATCAACAAAGTAGATGTTCGAATTTTTAAAGCATGGGATATCGACAATCATAAACACTTGAATATAGATGAAGTAATTGAATTGAGTCAATCATTAGGTATGACGACTGTTCCTGTTTTGAAAAAAGGTTTCCGATTGCCTGAGACAATGGAGGAAGCTTTGGCTTTCTCAGATGGTATTTCTCAATTGCATGAAACGAATCGTGAAGGATTGGTACTCTACGCAGAAAACAATCCTGATGTGCATTTTAAAATTATTTCAAATCGTTTTTTAGAAAAAGAGAAATAGTTGTATCTCTCTGTGTTCTTCTACGTTTCTAACAACTTAGTTACGTAGAAGAACTCAGAGACAATATTTGATTCCAATTCAGACTTTATATTTCTTCCAAAGCATAACAAATCCTACAATCATGTTCTTTTCCAATCCTCACCATTTCATCTGCCCCGCCTGATGGTCCACCGATTCTATATATAACATCACATTTACTAATCAACCTAATCGCTACAGGATGAAATAATTCATTCCAAATCTCATCCCCCATTTCTTTCGAACCTGCTGTTTCGATAAGTGGCAAAGCATACCATTCTCCTAGCACAGGAAGATGACCTTTTTGGTAAAGTAATAATGCCATATCATTCATAGCATCTACATTTTTTTGAATTAGTTTGGGGTCATCATTCGTTCCTGAACGATAAGGGCCCGCTACCAATATCATTAGAATTTTATTATTTTCTATCATATTAAGTTATGGATTTTTGCATACTGTAACAACATGATGGTTTTACCATCTTTTATCTCTCCCGTGTACATCATGTTACACGCATTATCAAAATCTAATTCTAAAACTTCAATATTCTCTTGTTCCTCTTCTAGTCCCCCACCCTCGCTGACTTTCATTTCTTTATCATACTCCGCTACAAAGAAATATAAAATTTCAGTAACCGAACCAGGCGACATATAAGATTCAAATATCTTCCGAACCTTAGTTACTTTATACCCTGTTTCCTCTTCCGTTTCTTTTCGAATACAATCTTCTGCATTGTCTTTATCCAATAATCCTGCACAAGCTTCAATGAGCATTCCTGTTTCATTTCCATTGACATAGGTTGGCAATCGGAATTGTCTTGTTAGAATGACCGTTTTCTTATCTTTATTGTATAACAAAATAGTTGCGCCATTGCCACGGTCATAAGCTTCTCTGGAATGCGTTTCCCATTCTCCATTCTTTTTTTGATAATCGTAGGTTACTTTATTCAGCGTGTACCAATTATCTGAAAGGAGTTTAGTTTCTTTTATCTTAATTCTATCATTCATTTTTTTATTCAAAGAAAAAGAAATTTTAAGTAAAAAGAATTAATATAGTTTAAGAAATTTTTCAAACTTCATTTCCTAGCTCTAATCATACTTAAAAATTCAGGTGTAATACCTAGGTAAGATGCAATTTGTTTTTGAGTAACTTTCTCTAACACTTTTGGATATTTGGATTGGAAGCTATGGTAACGTTGTTCGGCAGTTTGTGAAAGATTTTGAATGACTCTTAATTGTTCACGGATATAAGCATTTTGAAAAAGGATTCTAAAAAATCGTTCAAACTTAGGAACTTCGAGGTATAGCTTTTCTAAATTTTCTTTACTCAATTGCAAAATAGAACTATCTTCAATTGCCACAATATTCAACATAGCAGGTTGTTGGCTTACATAACAATACATATCCGTAATCCACCAATCCTCCATTGCAAACATGATAGTGGATTCTTTTCCGTCATTACAATAGTATGCTCTCAACATACCACTATTGACAAAATTGATGTTTTTACAAGTTTCTCCTTCAAATAAAACAAACGATTTTTTAGCTACCAATTTTTCTTTTAACAAAGAGATAAAATATGCCTCTTCATCTTCGGTAAGTGAGATGTGTTTATTTATATTTTTTAAAATCAAATCAAAAGTCATTTGTTTTTTTTGTAAAAATAAGAAAATTGATTTGTAGACCATGAAATAATTTAAAATGTCATCCACCTCAAAGTTTTAACATTTACCCCAAAAAAGTTACCTCTTAAAAATAGATACGTCTCAAACCCATCTCCTTAATAATTTTTATATCATAGTAATTCAAGTCATTACAACTTGATGCGTAATTACTATGTCTAATATCCTCTTCTGACCAAATGATTAAAATATTTTTCTCTAATCAAAAATTTTATAAAAATTTAAAAACATGAAACAAGTACAAATTATTCTTTTCGCAATGCTATTATCAATGGGTTCAGTTTACGGACAAGAACTTGGAGATATGACTTTGGATCAATTAAAAACTTTAAAAGGTGAAAAGGTAGGTGTCAAAAAAGGCATCGATGAAGAGATTTTAAGCATTGACAAATTAATCAAAGAGTTTCCAGGTTGGTCAAGAGGATTTGGAGGAACTTTAGGTGTTGACTTTGGTGGAACAAACAATTGGTATGCTAATGATATTGAAACCGTTTCTTCCAGAGGATACGGATTTGCTTTAAACGCTTTTGCCAATAAAAATGCGGATAAATTCTTTTGGCACAATTCAGCTAATGCAGCTTTGAATGTAGGTACTGCCAAAAATAAAGACCGAGACAACGACACTGGTATCGAAGCTGAAGAATCAGAAATCACGAGTAAGGGAAGTTTGTTTACTATCGGATCATTGGCAGGAAGACAAATTTTTTCTAAAGTGTATGCATCTGGTGAAGCTAGATATGAAAGTACATTGTTATCGATTAATGATCCAGGAACCTTGACTTTCAGTCTTGGATTTACTTGGAAACCAGTCAATAATCTTACGGTAGTAATTCACCCATTAGGTTACCAATTGAATTTCCCATCTAAGGATTTAGCGTCAGCTACAGGTGCGAAAATTGGTGCCAACTATACGGGCGAACTTTACAGAGGTATCAAATGGACTTCTGAATTAAATGCATTCCTTGCTTACAATGGTGATGATGATGAGACAAAAACATTTGGTCCTTATTCTGCTGGCGACTTATCCAATTGGACTTGGTTAAATACTTTTGCAGTTGCTGACGTATTCAAAGGAATTGGAGTTGGTTTGACTGTTGGTTTAAGAAATAACAAACAATTAGGTTTCGCTAAAAATGTTGCTGATCCAGGTTTACAAACTTTTTATACCGTCGGATTATCTTATGCATTGACTTATTAATTTTTACACTCATATACCCTAATCCCTAGGAGAATTTTTCCTACATAATGATATGTTGGAAAATTCTCCAAGTGGGATTCTAATTTAAAAAGGCATATTGAAGATAACTTCAATATGCCTTTCTGTTTTTTATTTAGGATTGGTTAAGCAATCCTAAGGGAAAAATTGACAACTCCAAAGGAAATCTGACCTAACCTATCCCCTCTTTTCTCCTGCATCTTTGTAGTGTAAATAATAATTAAATATTCAAAATCAATAAAAAATAATATCATGAAAGAAATAAATAATTTAAACGAGTACCAAGCAATCATTCAATCAGACAAACCAGTTTTATTAGATTTCTATGCAGACTGGTGTGGACCATGCAGAGCACTTTTACCGACAGTAGAAAAATTGGCTGCAAAACACGAAGATGATTTTATCATCGCCAAAGTTAATGTAGATAAGAACAGAGAGCTTGCTCAAAAATTTGCAGTACGAAGTATCCCTGCTTTATTTTTCATCAAAGATGGTGAAGTAAAAGAACGTTTAGTAGGTGGACAATCTGAGCATGTCTTGGAAAGTAAAATCCAAAGCTATACTGTTTCAGCATAAATAAAAACAGGATGACAGGATGATTCATGATTTAACAAGATTTCCCCCAATCCTTTTTAGTCAGAATTATATTGTTCTTGTTTAAAATTCCAATACCGTTTAATATATATTAAGATGCCTGTTTTCGGACAGGCATCTTTTCGTAGAATAGGATGACAAATCTTTCATCATTTAACAGTATTTTACCATCATTATATCAAACATTGAATGGATGAATTCTGTTAAATAATGTATACTCTTTTCATCCTATTTTAAATCCTGAATAATCTTATTATGAAATACATTGGTAGAACTGACGAATACTTTGAAGTCGTCGATGTCTTTGAAAAGAAAAATTGTGAGTTACTAGAGAATACTGGAAAGAGTCAACTCTCCCTAATCTGGTTCAATACTGACGGTAATAAGTTAGTCATTGATTCCGTAGAATATACCTTCAATAAAAATCAAATCGTTTGCCTTACAGAATTTCATAAGGTCGAAAACAAGAAAGTCAATGGTGTAAAATTGTTACGATTCAATCGACCGTTTTACTGTGTGCTTGATCATGACAGTGAAGTCGGTTGCAAAGGAATCCTCTATTATGGTTCTTCAAATGTTCCTGTTATTTCTCCTTCGGAAAATGAAATTGAAGTGTTAGAAACCGTTTGGAAAATGCTTCAGTTGGAAATGCAATCCAAAGATGCGTTACAATTGGAGATGTTGCAAATGATGCTCAAACGGATTTTAATCTTGTGTACTCGAATTTATAAAACTCAAAAAAACTTTCAAAGTGTTGATTTAAGTAAAGTCGATATTATCAGAGATTTTAATTTTTTAGTAGAACAACATTTCAAGGAAAAACATACCGTTTCAGAATATGCTGACTTACTTAATAAGTCGCCAAAAACCATCGCCAATCTATTTAAAAAAGTAAATGATAAAACGCCACTTCAATTTATTCAAGAACGTCGTATGTTGGAAGCAAGAAGAATATTAAGACATACGGACAAACCTATTTCAGAAATCGGTTACGAAATTGGCTTTAATGATGTACAAGCTTTTAGTCGTTTCTTTAAAAAACAAGAAGGGATTTCTCCATCTGAGTTTAGAGATAATTAATCATTTGATGATTCGAAATACTTTGTTCGATGTTCAATAAAAAAAGAGAGGGCGGGAATATATATTCCCGCCCTCTCTTTTTGTTTCTACTATTATGTAAATGAATTGTTATTTCATTTTATTTGCAATACGTTTAGGAATAGCATCCTTATGAACCAATATCGCTACGGTCTTTAATTTCAAATAAGACTCACTCATATAAAGGTAACCCTTGTAAGGACTAATTTCTCCCCATGAATTTTTGATTAAGAAATATTTCGTTCCTCGATTATCTTTTGCAACACCAGTCAAGTGCATCAAATGATCATCAGTGGTATTAAAAGTTTCAAATTGTTCCTGACGGAATTGTTGTGTTATACTTTTTTCCTTTCCTGATTTTTTAAATAAATCTTCCCTGCTTTCATCTTCAGGAACTACTGCGATTCCTTCTTTTGCAGAAAATCCTTTTTCACTAACATCACCATCCCAAGCGACAGAGTAACCATTGGTAACTGCATTTTCTACAATCGCCTGAACATCTTCAATTGGCAAATTATAGAAAGAACCGTTCGAATAATTATCTGGAATTTCTAAAACAAATGGAGCGTAAAAAGGATGATGTGTAAATGATGTTATGTTCACATAATTATCTGCATTGATTCCCATTTCCTTTGCATAAGATGCAGGGGTATAAGTTTTACCTTCATGCTTGAATTCGTTAGACTCTTTACCAAGGTAAACATCGACCACATTATTGAAAGCTTGCTTCCATTTTAAACTTGGTCTTTTTTGTTTCAACACTCCATCTAACATTCCTTTTAACACTGCTTCCATTTCACTATGGTCATGTCGATCTGCGCCTTTTTCTTTTCCTGAATAAACAGTTTCAGGCACTACTCCATACTTACCTATCACTCTCATCAAATCATGTGATAAACTTCCTTGACTGAAATTAGCTTTGCCTTGACGTAAAACATAATTTTGAGCTTTATCTTTATATACATTTCGAACGACATACATTTCAGAAAAATCAGGCGATGATTTTCCATTTCGGATAGCTTCACTTTCTAAAAAAGAAGACGTTGCAAAACTCCAACAAGTACCAGTTCTCCCTTGACTTTTAACGGGAGTACAACTTATCGTTTTTACCATTTTAAAACCATAATCTGATTTAGATTCAACTTGGGCCACTTGGGCAGAAAGACTACTAGCGAAAATTGCTATAGAAAATAAAAAAGGAAAAATTCTTTTCTTCATGATGACAATACGTTTGTGAAAGTAGATTTTAATTTATCGTCAATTATCAATCTTTGGCCGAATAAAGAAAGATAATCCATAACAAAACAATAAAATAAAATGTATCTCTTTTTTTTTGGAATATTATTTAATAAATAAAAATATCGAAATTCTACTTAGCAACCAATTCTGGTAACAACAATTTTTCCAATATGGCTGCTCCAAGTCTTTTATTTAGTTTTTTGTCAAATAAAATTTCGAGAAATTGAATTTGGCAATAAAACTGGGATATTTCAGTAGAACCTTGCTCATAAGGAGTTGGTACTAAATCAGTTAAGTCATAAACTTGAGGATAAAGCAACACACTATGTTTGGCTCCAAAATACTGATTATAGACATACATTTGCCTTAAATCCTCCATACTTGGCGAAACAGTTTTTAAGACTTTCCACTTCGTATCCAACACTATATTTTCATCTTTATAAGTTAATAAAATATCAGGTTGGACTTTTCTTCGTTGCCAAAAAGTTTTTTGTTGTTGGCGTCTGACGGTTAGTTCATCGCTTTCCAATCGTTTCAATTGTTTGTAGACATACTCTTCAAACAACAAATTCATATCAAATAATATCGCCAACAAATGATGTTTACCTCCTCGTAAATCAGGACTATAATTCAAGACCAACAACCGAGCGATTTCCAAAGCCGTATGATAAGGTTGTACTTTTCTATCATGCATTAACTTTTGAAAATGTCGTTCTGTAAAAGGAGTGTTGCAAGGTGCAGGGAAATGTTCTTTTATTTTCTTTATCCGAAATAGTATTGTTGGAGAAAAAACCAAGGTCTCTAAAATATCCAATGCTCGCCGTAAAATCCGATTCAACAAATGTCCATGATTGAATTTCTGAGAGCGTACATAAAAACGTTCTTGGTGTGCAAGGTTGTGTTGAATATGTTTATGAAAAATTAATTTCCCTTTGAAATATCTTTCATTCTGTTCTGTCATTTGATACGACCGAAATAATCCTCGACGTAACAATCGTTCTACTTCTTTTAAAAATATTTCAAAATACAATTCCAAAACTGAATTGGTTCGCAATTGTAATTTTGCAGAAGCCAAGGTCTCTACTTTTAACAATCGACACTCTTTCAACATATCTATCAACACATCATGCCAACAACTCGTATCAGGTCTTTCTTTTTTATCTGCCTTCGGCAAAATCTCGATGGTCAATTGTCCTATCTGAATCGCACCTACATAATGTGAGAATTTCACGCCATTGTGTAACAATGCATAATACTTGCCTCCATGCTTTTCATAGAATCGAGCAAGTGCGTAAAAGTGTTGTTTAGTAAGGGTACAACCTTCTACCTCATCGCCGATGCGAATGGTTTGATATTCGAAAACTCGAAGGATATGGGAAGGTGTGTGGGTTGTAGGCATAAGGTAAATTCTATTTCCCCAAACATAGCTAAATTTTATTGAACCACATAAGTTCACATAAGAACACATAAGTCTTCTAACTTAAACAAGTAGTAGATCTAAATTAGAAAGCTTATGTGTTCTTCTGTGAACTTATGTGGTTCAATAAAAAAAACGCCGCACCCTCTCAAGCACAGCGTTTCAAATGATACGAAAATATCTGTTCAACAAGATTGATGGAAAAAATCCATAATCCTGAATCCATAATCTTAAATCAACTAAATATCAATCCCCGTTTCAAAATGCCACATATCACTATCCAAACCTTTTTCCATCAAATACTTAGACCAAAAGTTTTCAGCCGTTCGTATTTTCTTATCAATGTGTTTGTCCACAGGATGAACGATATAGATATCTATATCAGAAACATCATCCAAATCACAAGCCCCATCAAATTGAGTTTTTAATTTATCATAGCTTAGTTTTTTAGAATGGAAATTAGCCACATCACTATTCTCCAACATATCCGAGTAAATAACAATCACTTTACGATCAGCAGAAGAGTGACTTATTTTTTTGATACCTTTACATAGAGGAGTGAAAATATAAGAATTCTTCAAAGGCTTCCCCGTATAAGTAGTGTTAATACCTTCTGCTCGCTTCATGAGTTTTGCTTTAAACTCCTCTAACTCCTTCTTCCGAATATATCTATTGCCTTCCATCTTCGACAATCCTTCTTTCAATTTCACCGACTTACTCACACTACTCGATACATCATGCAATGGAAACAACCTAACTTTACCAGAACCTCTATCACTATGCTCCGTGATATTCATCAAGGTTAAATACTTATCTAAATCATCATCTAACTGCTCCGTGTAGTCCTGCCCTTCTGTATAATCTAAATAAATATAAAGGTCCGTATTCGTTACTTTCTCATTATCTGCACAACTCACCATCATCAATACAATTCCTAAAAACAACATTATTTTTTTCATCTTAAAATATTTTTGAAAGACTTTCAAGTACTTTGTAAGTCTTAGGAATAGGATATAAATAAATTGCTGTTTTTGAATTAGAGATTTTTGTAACTGACGAGGCAAAAAACGCAGACGATGCAGAGTATCGGCGAGGCTTTTTAACGAAGTCAGATGCAAAAAAATCTATTTAAAAATAGTAAGATATTTACATCCTATTCCTTGTGTTATTAATTTTTTTTTAAACCTAGCCGTGTGCAGCCGAAGCTGCAACACGGGAGGCTACTGTAATCACAGCTTTGCTCTTTATTTTGTTGTTTGTCTTTTGTTGCAAGTTGATTGTTGTCTTCAATCTCTTCATCAATTATACTATTGATAAATTAGAAGAAACAAATAACAGACAACAAACAACTTCTAGTTCGGATCCAATTCCAACTGCTCCTCAAATCTCAAATTCAACGGCTCAATTTCATTCGCCCAACTTTCAGGCGAAATGTGATTGTCTCGATGCATCAAATTTGATGCACGATATTTTTTGACCGCCACATGATACCCTGCATCTACCATCTGCTCCAAAGAAGCAAATGCATTCAACAATTGATCATAAATTTTCGCAGCATTATCTCGCTCCGCTATCAATGCATCTTCCGTATAATCAACCTGCTTTCGGTCAATCGTCAATTGCTCATTGCGAGCTTTCAGTTGTGTATTTTGCGCCTCTGCAAACCCTTTGATTTTATCATGAATCCCCAACTTCTCTTTATCATACTTCTTTTTCTCTGTGAGAAATTTATCATAAGCATGCTCCAACTCATAGCTCTCATCGTGACGTAGATATGATGCCAACACACCGATAAAAAAGAGTATCAAATTCAAAGTGGTAAAAATCACAATGTTCAAGTAGCTCGACTCCTCTCCAATATTATCCGCCAATACATATGCTCTAAAGATGCTCACTCCAAAATTGAAGACAACAAATAAAAGAATACATAAAACACTCAACCAAAAGAACTCTCGCTTCTCCTTACGTTGCTTCACAAATACTCCTGCAAAATGTGCTAACACTGGAATTGCAATTGCTAAAGAAGCGGACATAATGATGGTGATAAAAAACGCCTCGCCAAACTTCTGGAAAATCTGCATATTAAGTGGCACCTCACAGATACCAATCCCTAACAATAATAATACATAAAGTATTGCAGACTTAAAATGAATGATTGGTGTCTTCCGACCAGTACGATCTTGTACCATTTCCAACTCTTCCTTCGCCACTAGATAATCTCTCTGAACGACCTTATCATAATTCTCAACTTCTGAGCGTTTGATGTTAAATTCGTTTTTGATAAAATCATCATCTTCCAACTTCTTTCTTTCTAACAATTCTTTTTCAGATGTTAGTATTTCATTCTTTTCCGTTTCAAAAACTGCTATCTTTTTCACCTTTGCTTGATATTCCAAGTGTGGTCCATCTAGATAAGGTTTTCCTTTTTTCCAAAGTTCTGCTAAAAACATTTGGTACTCATGTTTAATCATGCCCTCGTGAGGACTCAACTGTGGGTCTTCTACCCGTGGAAGATTGAGCGAACCATCTTGCATCCCCAGCTTTTCTGCCTTCCCCATCATCTCGTCGTGGTACGCAGCAACTTTTTCTTTTTGTTGAGTGATTAATCCCAATACAGAGTCCATGATCGCGTCGAATTTCAATTTTCCTTCTTTCATTTTCGTAAAATTTATATAGTTAAAAGTATTTTTATGTGTTTGTCTTTTTATGTGTTCAAGTGTATATGTATTGTTATCATTTTGAATAAGACATACTTCTCTTAGCCTATGCGTTGTGCATTGGTGCTATTCCTACCCTACTCGATTTATCTTTTTTTGGAAAAAAATAATTTTTCTTTAGCTCATTTGAGGGTTTGATTTTCAGTCAAACCCTCATAGGGAAGTCGCTTACTTTATATTCTTTGGAGTTACAACAAACTGGTTTTCAACAGTTTAAACTTTATTTTAGCTTTATAATACTTGGAGTTAAGCCCAATCATAAAGAACTTAACTACTGTTTCGCTCTTTATAACCACATGTTAAGGTTTTCTTAATACTTGTTCCTCTTTTCTCGATTTCTGACGTTGAAAATTCGACAAACGACTGTTAGCATTTCTTTTAAAAATTATTTATCTTTAAAACGATTAAACAAACATTAGTTCTTTAAAGTCTGCCAAAGACGAACTTAAAGTTCGCCTTTGACTTAAAGGACAATAAAACACAGAGTCGAACTCGAAGTTCGACGCTGTGAAAACGACATAACTATGAATGAGCAAATTGCCAAATGGGAGCAGCAATTTGGCTTACTACGATCTAAAGCCATACGCTATTGGAATCCATTCAATCGACGCAGACTCATGCGTTTTTACAGCCAGTTCGTCCAACCTAACAGTTTGACCTTTGACATTGGCGCACACCTCGGAGATCGTCTTGATGCCTGGCGAGGACTACAATCCAAAGTCATTGCACTTGACCCGCAACCACTTTGTTATAATTATTTAAAAAGAAATTTCGGAGAGGATAAGGAGGTAGTGATACTTCCTCATGCGGTAGGAAAATCTATTGGCAGAATGAAAATGCACATCAGCAATCATTACCCAACAGTAAGTACTTTAGCAAGTCAAGATTGGCGCATGGCGTTAAATAATGCTTCTAATGCTGAAGTGACTTGGGATAAAGAAATTGAGGTCGAAGTGACAACTTTGGACTTTTTAATTGAAAAATATGGCTTGCCTGATTTTTGTAAAATAGATGTGGAAGGATATGAGGTACATGTATTAGAAGGATTGTCGCAACCGATTCCAACTTTGTCTTTTGAGTTTTTATCGACGATGCCTGAAGGAAGAGAACGATGTTTTGAGTTGTTGGCCAACTTAGGAAATTATCAATACAATTGGGCAAAGGAAGAAGATAGAAATTTATTCTTTAATGAATATACTAATGTGAGTACGTTGTTGGAAAGTATTGAAGCGGCTGGAAAGCATGCCTTTTCAGGAGATATTTATGCCAAAAAAATGGATTAAGGATTATGGATTGTCCTCTATCTTGAATCAATTTTTGTTAAAAAATTGATTCAAGATAGAGGGCAATCCATAATCATAAATCTTAAATCCATAATCTTCTTTACTCTACTTCACAAAAACATCATAATGCTGAATTGAAGTTTTCAACTTTCCTTCAGCTGCTAATTCTTTTTTCAAATACAACCATTTAGAAAACAGTTGAGTATGTTCCTCTTCCTCTATCATCTCTGTTACAGCAGATTTCATAAATTGAAATAAACAATTGTGCGTTTCTTCTTCCTTTCCATTTAAGTTCCAGATACTAGCGCCATAAACTATTTCTCTTTGGTGTTTTCTAAAAAATTTAACCACCGAGCGACTACAATCTTTACCCATCGCTTTTCCAAACTCTTGCACACGAGACATATGCTTTTCATATTTTTCAATAAAAAGAACATCACTTGCCTCTTCAGGATAAAAATTCATTTCTGCATAATTCATTGTTGCCAACAATGCTATTTCATTTTCTAAAACAACAGAAGCAATATTAACAAACTGCTTAAATGATAACAAATCAAATACGGCACCTGCTGTCACCAAATCTACTCTTGACAAATCTACTTTTTTTTCCAAATCCATAAATGAATCTGTGATATAAGTGATTTCAACTTGACGATCTTCTTTTTGTAAAATTAATTTTTTCGAACTTCCTTCTGTGGAGTATCCTAATTCCGAGGCATGCTTTTTAATCCTTTCTAAAGCATACTTGGACAAATGCTCATCATGCTCTACAAAAATCCAATTTTGTATAGCAGGCATTTTTTCAAAAAAATATAAACAGTTGGAACCTGTACCTGATCCGATATCAAGAATTGTGACGGATGGTTTAGTTTTAAGGTAATTTAGACAAGCCTCTTCTACTTTTTGATCTCTCGCAGCATTGTCATGGCGATAGCGTCTATCTAACCAATTGGTTTCGAAGGAGTTATACGGTTGAAGCATAAATCAGTGTATGTGTAGTTCTAAAAAGGGTTTAGTTTACTGGCTAATCGTTTACAAAAAAAGGAAAATTATAAAACTCAACAAGTAATAACATTGTTATTTTGATAATATGTGAATTATTATAATACATTAAATGTTTTAGTTCATCGATATATAATTCTCTTTAATTAGTTAATACCGCTTTTTATAATCAATAACTGATCCATCTATTGTTAATTTGATTGCAAAATCACCAATTTAATGCATAAAAACACTTTTTCAACTAATCCTTCGTGACTTCACCTAAGAGCATGTCTAAAGTATTTCGAGAATAATTTTGTCACCTTATTAAAAAACATACATCCCTCGAAATGCCAAAGCCGGCGCCATATCTCTTCCAAAAGTAGAAAGGCTCATTCTACAATTGATTCCCCAGTGTTCGTTAAAAAAATACACACCGTCAATGTTGATGAGTATTGCTTCTTTTTTATCCCAAACGACTAGCTCATTTCGTTCTATATATCCTACCTCAATTTTGTAATCAATCAACTTTGCATACGCTATTCCTACCCTAAACCAACCTTTGTGGTAATTATCCTCTTCCTTGGGTTTCATCAGGTAGGCTAATTGAATTGGAATTTCGACGAAATCTAAACGCACTCTATTATATTGAATTTCAGCGTATTGCGCAGGTTCAATATATTCACCATTTTGACTCCAAAGAATTTCTGTACTGAGGTAAAAACGATTATTCAATTTAACTGTACCAACTAAACCAACATTAAGTCCCGTATAACTATCTAAACCTAATCCATCCAATTCTGCAGTATTCATTCCTCCTACTATCCCTGCGGAAAAACGTTGGGCATTCATATTTGAAAGAAGAAAGAAAAAAATGAAGAGTAAAATTAATTTAGGTATTGTAATATTTTTCATAAAAAAGAGATTACAAATTAAAGAGAGGATGGAAATATACATTCCCACCCTCTCTTTAATCTACTTTTGAAAATATATTGTTAGAACGCTGCAAACTTTCCAGATTGTTGTCCTTCTTCATTTATGATTTGATAAACATACATTCCAGAAGTCCACTCAGATAATTCAAATACTTCATTTGCTACACCTTCTTGTAAGTTGATTGTTTTTAAAATTTGTCCTTGAAGGTTATAAATATTTAACGCTGCTTTATTTTCTAAATCTTCGTAGTTGACATAGAGTTTTCCAGAGGCATGATAGATTTGAATTTGTTTTGTTATAAAACCTTCCTCCGTTGAGGTTACACCATCTAAAGCGGAATAAGTCAAACCATTAAAAGTACTATTCCCACCAGACCAGCCACCATTTCCAACGGTACTAAAATCACCTGCAAAATAAACATGCTCTTGATAAACAGCAACTGCTTTAACCATTTTATCAAAAACTGCTCCTCCACCTAAACCATTGACAGAGGTAGTTTCCAATCCTACAAAACCATTAGAATAGGTTCCTACGAAAGGTTGATTAGAAATATCTCCATAAGCATAAAACTGTTCATTATGATTAAGAAATCCATGAATCAATCCATCACCTGAAGATACGTCCAATTGATAGACAGCCCAATTACCCCATTGAGAACCATCAAAAATTCCAATCCCAATATCATCATAAGAACCAGATGTTACATCTGCAACTTCTCCACCTATGTAGATTTTTCCATTAAAATAACCAATCGTATTTACAGGCAAATATTCACCATCAAATTCCGTTTCCCAATTTTGAACATCATCGTTCCAATATGCTAAATACCTAGTATTCAATTGATTAATGGAACCATCCATTATCTGCGGAGCCGTTTGAGTAAACTCCCCTCCTACTAATAATTGATCTTCAATCAACTCAATCACTCGAACAGGTGCATTGACTTCCATTGCGTGCTCAATTGTATTTGCATTGTTATTCCAAGCCTCAGCAATAGAAATATCACGCTTTGCAAAATACTTGATAGGCTGTCCGTCTATGTTTTCAAAATCACCACCTGCATATAATTGATCTTTCCATCTAAGCGTATAAACACTTCCGTTCATTTCTCCTTTTTGTAACCCAATCCACTCATTACCATCCCACATCGCAATATTTGAATATTCTGTATCACTATTTAAAATAAAATTTCCTCCAATAATAAGATATCCTTCTGAAGTAATTTCCATAGCAAATATTTCTCCTTCTACTCCTTCGCCAACTGTTTTCCATTCATTGCCATTCCATGCAATTATACTGTTAGCAGTAATACCATCTACAGAAGAGAAATTACCACCCATATATAATTTATCTCCTCCCGTTTTCATCACATTGATCTGTCCATCCGTTCCTTCTCCGTTTCCTACTTCTCCCCAACTTTGTTCAGCAGGTGGATAACCTGGTTGAATCCATGCTAACTCATCTAATGTAAATCCATTGTTATCAGCCCATGATTCTAATTCAGGAAAATCGATTTGTAGTTCACTGAGGTAAGCGTAGTTATTTTCTTTTTTTATTTTTTCGGTCAATTCATTTCCACCATCCTCTCGAACTAAATGCCCAACAGCGCAAGCCGTTCCTAAATGGTCGATGAAATAAGGTTGTCTTTTGGGGTGAGAAATATTTTTTGGAAAAATACCTTTTTGCCAATAAGCATTTAAGACACTAAGATGCTGCTGGCGTTTTGATAATTGTTGAGTTGATAAATTTTCAACCTTTCTATCTTTTAATATTTTCGCTACCAACATCAAATGTATTTGAATTCGTTGGTCATCATTTTCGAAGGTGATTTCTTTTTGTAAAATTGGTAAATCCACCTTTTGTTTTGCCCACTCTTGATTAATCTCTAACAGATGTTGATAGAGTGTTTGATTTTCCGAAGGAGCAAGAGATTGAGCAAAGAGAAAGGTACTTGTAAAAGTAAAAGCAATTATCAAAAAGCTTTTAAAAGAAAATTGGTGTATATTTTTAATCATAGCACTTGAGTTTTGTTTCTTAAAAATAAGACCTTTTTATGAAAGAAATGCTGCTTGAGCAAAATTATTCAAAGATTGGCTTACTGCTGATCTTTGAATAATTCTGATTGAAAATTTAAATTCAAAAGTTGGCTGAAAGCCAATCCTTGAAATAGGGACTAGTGCAATGCTGATCGTATTTCTAAATTATCGATGATCTCGCCTTCTTTCTCCATCCACCATTCTAAACGATCATATACTTGTTTTTCTTCGAAATAATTTAAAGCCATTTTAACAAAGACATGTCCATGCTTCGCTTCAGATGCCCAAAGAATTTTATAAAAGCGATGTAATTCTGGATCTTCCTGTGCTTCAGAGATTAATCGAAAACGTTCCGCTCCACGAGTCTCTACCACAGATGCAATTAATAACCGATCCATAAATCTTTCTGTACGTCCTGAATGACACAACTTTAGAAGTGCATGGAGATAAGGGTCTTTCCCTATTGAATGCTGTAACTCAATTCCTTTGCTTTCCATCAACTGATAGACTTGTTGGAAGTGTTCCAACTCTTCAATACCAATTTCAATTAATTCAGGAATGATTTCAGTCCGATTTGGATATTTAGCAACAAAGCTCATTGCCATTGCCGAAGCCTTTCTTTCACAATCTGCATGGTCTTGTAGAAAAGTTGGGAAATCTGCCATTACAGCATCGACCCATTCTTGTTTGCTAGGGACAGTTATTTCGAGGTTGAGTTTCATGATTATGTTTTTTTGCAAAAATAGAAAAACCTACTAGGAAGCATCTTTCTATTTCTAATTATTTTGTAATTATTCAGCACTAGCATTTGAGAATGCCGTGGGAAGGAGAAAGAAGGAAAGTAAGTATTCTTAAAGCCAATAACTTATAGCGTTTCATCGCTTTAAGAACACTCCCTATCTCTAATTCCCCCTCTCACAGCGTTCTCGAAGCTAGTGCTGAACAGTTACATTACTTTTATTGAATTACAGACTCTCTATAAAACTATTGATATCATTGCTTTTATAGTATCAATAATCTTGTCATAGATTTTTCTTAATAAAATATTAACTTGCCTTAACATTTTAAAAGGCAAGTTATTCTAAATCACAGCGTCTAATAACATGTAAACCAATTAATAAATTTTAATCATAAATTACTTTATAAAATTACTATCATGAAAAAATTAATTTTGTTATCCATAATGTTGCTTTCTGTTCTTTTTGTAAATGCTCAAAAGAATAATGCAAATCCAGAAGAAATGGCTCAAAAAAGAGTGGACCGAATGACTAAGCAATTAGATTTGACTGCTAGCCAACAAGATCAAATGTATGATTTATACCTCAATGAATTTCAGAAGCCTAAAGTCAAAAGGAATGGAAAGGATATGAGTAAGGAAGAATTGAAAGCTTTTAAGACGGAACGTAAAACGGCTAGAGCTGATTTTAATAATCAAGTAAAAAGTTTGCTTACTGATGAGCAATTAACGAAATACGAAACTGCAGGTAAGCAGCGAAGTAATAAAGGAAAGGGAAAAGTGAAACCAAATAAGGTTAAAAAGAATGCTAACAAAACTAAGAAATCTCCAGAAGAGAAAATTCAAAGAAGAGTGAGCAAGATGTCAGCAGAATTAGGTTTGAATGAAAGACAGCAGGAACAATTATTTGCTCTTTATTCTAACCAAACTCCTAGAGTGAAAGGAAGCAAAAAAGAACTTTCAAAAGAAAATCGTCAAGTGATGAAGGAAAATAGAAAACAAGAGAAAGTTGATTTCGATGCTGCTTTAGCTGAATTTCTTACTCCTGCTCAATTAGAAAAATACAATAGCTTAAATGCTGAAAAGAAGGGTAAGAAAAAGGATAAAAGAAACAAGAAGTAATTCTTTCTTTTTTTAAAATAAAGGAGGCGTTTGATTTAATTATCAAACGCCTCTTTTTAATTCCGAAACAATGTTCTTACAGATTCGAAAAATGAACTACTTTACCTCCGTGTACAAATTTGACATCTTCCTCTTCTGCACCCAAATCTTTAGTATAGTTTCTTTTTAATTTCTTTACGTAGGTTTTCATTCGACGCTCAGAAAGTTTGTCTGAATCATTTCCATTTGTAATTGCATCAGTCACATAGGAATGTAATAACACTTTATATTGCTTTTTAAATAATTCTGGATGATTGAAAACATCAGCACCTAACACTTCTTTTCCGCTTACGACTATCATTCCTATAACATTATCCGTACGGTCAAATTTGTCTGTAAAATAATTAAGGTAAAGATCTCTTTCATTGGTGTAGTCTTTTGAAGATTCTAAACCAGTGTATGTTCCTGTAGATGTAGTTGCTTTGTTAGTCGTCGTCAATTCGCCCACTGCTTTCCAAACATCCGTTTGGCTTTTACTATGCTTTACCGTTTTACGAATATCATTTGAAACTACATTATAGTAACCTGTAAAGGCAAAAACTTTTTTAGACTTCCTCTCTGTTTCATTCAACCCTTCGGAAGCATCACCTCGATATTCCCATCGACCTTTTTCCACACAAAACACTTCTATGTCTCTTAAGGTACGTGGAGGCAAAACCATATCTTGCGCTAACACTCTATCTTGATTACCACCTTTAACCACATCTCCTGCCATGAGATAAATAGTCTCTGTCGATTTATTTTGAACGGTCAAATTATTGACTGCTCCCATATCATTTTGACGACCGTAAGGTTTTTTCTCCATGATACGAAAACCTTTAATGTCCATCGCTTCTTTTAAATTTTTCAACTTAGCTAATTCCATATGCTTGGCAATATGTTCCGCTGATGCAACGATTGGATAGATGCGCATTTTCTCAAAATCTAACTCCATATTTTCGGACAAATCAACATCAAATCCTGTAGCAGAAAAGTCAATTATTGATGCTGTTTTTGGCTCGTCAGTTGATGAAGTCGTTGCGGTTTCGTTAGATTTCTCAAGATTGCAGGCTGTCATTACAAACAGCATAAAAAGAAAGGATAATTTTTTCATAACTATAATGGTGTTTTTTATTAGATATACAATTTCGTTAAAATGAAGTATGATTCCAAATAACTTGTCTGATTAATAACAACGCTTATCGAATTTTAATTTCCTATTTTTGTAAAAAGTAGCGGTTGGCTTTAGCCGACCCAATTACTTTTTGTTTTGTAAATATTAAAATTTCATGGGTCGGCTAAAGCCAACCGCTACTTAAATTTATGCAACCACTAGCAGAAAGAATGCGTCCAAAAATTTTGGATGAATATATCGGTCAAAAACATTTGGTCGGAGAAGGGGCTGTTTTGAGAAAAGCTATTGTATCTGGTAGGATTCCTTCTATCATATTATGGGGACCTCCTGGAGTTGGGAAAACTACTTTGGCAGGTATTATCGCCAATGCTTTAGACAGACCTTTTCATACTTTGAGTGCGATTAACTCTGGGGTAAAAGATATTCGGGAGACGATTCAAAAAGCAAAGAGTCAACGTTTTTTTAACGCGCCTAATCCAATTCTTTTTATTGATGAAATTCATCGCTTTAGTAAATCACAACAAGATTCTTTGTTAGGTGCGGTAGAAAAAGGAACAGTTACTTTGATTGGAGCAACTACTGAAAATCCTTCTTTCGAAGTCATCTCTGCCCTACTCTCTCGGTCTCAAGTTTATGTTTTGGAACATTTGAAAAAGGAAGAGCTGATTCAGTTAGTGGATGAGGCATTAGTCAAAGATGAATTTTTAAAAATAAAAAAAATCACTATCAAAGAGTATGATGCCATGTTACAATTCAGTGGTGGCGATGCTCGAAAATTATATAATATCGTAGAACTCGTCAGTAATTATGTCGAAGATTATGAAGCATTGGAAGTAACAAATGATTTGGTAAAAGAATTGTTACAAAATAATATCGCCATGTATGATAAAGGTGGCGAACAACATTATGATATCATTTCTGCTTTTATAAAATCCATCAGAGGGAGTGATCCGAATGCTGCGGTTTATTGGTTGGCGAGAATGGTGGAAGGTGGTGAAGATGTAAAATTTATTTGTCGACGCATGATGATTTCTGCTTCAGAAGATATTGGTTTGGCAAATCCAAATGCATTGTTGATGGCAACGACTTGTTTTCAAGCGGTGCAGGCGGTGGGTTTTCCGGAGGCTAGAATTATCATGTCTCAGACTGCTATTTATTTAGCCACTTCTGCAAAAAGTAATTCTGCTTATATGGCGATTAACAATGCGCAAAGTCAGGTGAGAGAATCGGGTGGATTGCCTGTACCTTTACATTTGCGAAATGCACCTACGAAGTTGATGAAGGATTTGAATTATGGAAAGGATTATCAATATGCGCATAATCATAAAGGGAATTTTGTGGAGTCAGAATTTTTGCCTTCGGAAATTTCTAAACAAAGTTTTTACGAACCTTCGAATAATGCTACGGAAGAAAAAATTCGAGAACGGATGCGGGCTTTTTGGAAGGATAAGTATAATTACTAAACAGGGAATAGGATGACAGGATTATTCTTGATTTAACAGGATTTTGCGTTCGAACTTGTTTTTCTTTGACGCTGGAGGTATCATGGAGCTGTGCTCCGTAAAAATTCAATACGGAGCACAGCTCCATGATACCTTCAAAGACAATTTGTTATGCACCCGCTTTTTATGACTGCCCCCTTTTTTTAAATCTTTTTGTTATGAAAAAAATAATTATTTATTTGTTTAGTTGTTTTTGTTTGTTCAGCTGTTCAAGTTACAAATCTGTTGATTTTTTTCATGAAGAAAAAATAGAAGCTGGTAGCTGTTATCACTCTTTTATAATGAAAAATACAGCAAACAAAACCAATTTAGAAAAAGCATTTATTTTAGAAATTACAGAACCTGTTTTTAAAAAAATCGAGAAAAAATATTCAGCTAAAGAACTCGAAAAAATTTTAAACGATAAAGATGAATTTATCATTAATACTAAAAAAGCAGGTTATCGTTTTATTTTTAAAAATGACGATTTACATTTTTATACAAGTGACAAAAACCAGATTGGATTTATGATTTGCAAAGTCGAAGTCCCACCTGAATTTAGATTTTTTCAAAAAAAAGATTTACATCAATATAAAAATGGTGTAACTGTAACATTCAAAAAACTTATTCAACCTACTCAAATAAAAAAGAAATATTTTTATCGAAAACTCAAAACACTTAGCAATTCGCAATTGTATTTTCCTCGTGGAAATTGGACTGAATTAAAAGTTGCTAATCGAGGCTCTGTATGTTCAGCTGGTACAATAAGAATTGTCCAAAGACAATTAAGGAATCTTGGATATGATTTAAAAGTTGATAATATTTTAGATGAAAAAACCAGAGCAGCCCTTTTAGATTTTCAACAAAAAAATGATTTAAAAACTGGACAACTTGATATTAAAACATTGGAAGCACTAGGAGTTAAATATTAATGGCAACTAAAGTCGAGTGCAAAATCCTGTTAAATACATAAATCATGTCATCCTGTTTCCTGTACTCAACAATCTTCTCTTTTTAGCGTTTATCTAAGGCAAGTGTCACTTCTGCATATTTCAACGTCAATAATATTGGATTTGCTCAGTTTTCTTTATTTTTGAGCAAATTTGAACGTACAAAATAATTAGGGTAAACATAAAGCTCTACTAAAAAAAAAATCTAACCAATGAGTGTAACCACATCTTTCTCATCTGAAAACCTACAGATGATTGAGCAAAGTGCTAAAGACTTTGCTATGACTCATATCCTTCCGCATGTAATGGAATGGGATGAAGCACAACATTTTCCAGTCGATGTAATGAAAAAATTAGGAGAATTGGGTTTCCTTGGCGTACTCGTACCTGAGGAATACGGCGGTTCTGGATTGGGTTATCAAGAATACATTTCAATTATTACTGAAATCGGAAAGGTTTGTGGATCTATCGGACTTTCTGTAGCGGCACATAATTCATTGTGTACAGGTCATATTATGTATTTTGGAAATGAAACACAAAAACAAAAGTACCTCACTAAATTGGCTACTGGCGAATTTATTGGTGCTTGGGGTTTGACAGAACCAAATACAGGCAGTGATGCTGGTCGTATGAAATGTGTGGCTGTAAAAGATGGCGACCATTATGTTTTGAATGGTACAAAAAACTTTATCACACATGGTAAGTCTGGTGATATAGCTGTCGTAATTGCACGTACAGGTGAATTGTTAGATAGTCATGGAATGACTGCTTTTGTAGTGGAGAGAGGTATGCCTGGATTTTCCGCAGGGAAAAAAGAAAATAAACTAGGGATGCGAGCAAGTGAAACTGCAGAGATGATTTTTAGTGATTGTCGCCTTCATGAAAGTCAAGTGTTAGGAGAAGTTGGAGATGGATTTATTCAAGCCATGAAAGTATTAGATGGTGGACGAATTTCTATTGCAGCTTTATCTTTAGCTATTGCAAAAGGAGCGTATGAAGCGTCTGTTAAATATGCAAAAGAACGAGAGCAATTTGGGAAACCAATCGCTCAGTTTCAAGGTATCAGTTTTAAATTAGCAGATATGGCGACTAAGATTCAGGCAGCTGAATTATTGACTCGTAAAGCTGCTGATATGAAAAACAAGGATATGAAAATGACGAAGCAAGGTGCAATGGCAAAATTGTATGCTTCTGAAATTTGTGTAGAAGTTGCTAATGATGCTGTCCAAATTTTTGGCGGCTATGGTTATACAAAAGATTTCCCTGTAGAGAAATTTTATCGAGATGCTAAGTTGTGTACGATTGGTGAAGGTACTTCTGAGATTCAGAAAGTGGTCATCTCTCGATTAATTTTGAAAGGCGATGTTTAATCTTAACGATGAATGTTGAACTATATATGATGAACGCCTTCTAACTTGTTTGAGTTAGAAGGCGTTTTTTATTTATAAAAAAAATTATTGCTTTTCAAAAAATTGCAATTAAATACTTTGCAAGTTCATTGTTTTGTCAACAAAAATAATACATCTACAAAACAGATTTTCATCAAAGTATCAAACAGCTACAAAATGAAAACGCCCCCTAACTAAAAAGTTAGAAGGCGTTCATCATTTATCGTTTATAATTCATCGTTAGATAAAACTAGTCTCTCACTACAAATTTCTGATTATTACCATTTCCTGTTTGAAGAAGATGATAAGTTCCAGCAGGTAAATTTGAAATATCAATATTTACAGTATTCCATGCTTCTTCCACTTCCAATGAAAGTACTTTTACTTTTCTACCTAACATATCAGAAATCACTAATTGAATATCTTTTTTGTCAGAGTAAAATTTTACACTTAATAAATCAGCACCTGCGTCAATTGGATTTGGATAAATAATCAATCCATCCTCATCACCACAATTTGTCTTAGCATTAATGGTCGTAGAATATTTTTCTGAACCATCTTTATCTACCATTCTTAATCGGTAATAACTTAGACCATCTGCATCAGTATCATCATATCGATAATGTTGAGTTGTATTAGCTCCTCTCCCTTCGATAACATCTAAGGTTTCAAAAGAATTTCCATCCTTACTTTTTTGAATTTCATAGTAATCAAAGTTTTCTTCAGATTCTGTAACCCATAACAATTGAAGATTACACCCAGCTTCAACTACTTTAAATTCAGTCAATTCTACAGGAAGAGAATTTTGATTAATTCTCAGCATCGCAGTTCCTCCTCCAAGACTTGAGACATTGTTGAACTGAATATGATTCTTACTATTTCCTACAGGATTTGTATCTGAAGTGTTATCACCAGTACTTGTAGTAGAAGCATTTTCTAAATTCGTAATATCATGTGGCGTTAAAACACTAGCTGTAGGATCAATATCACTATCAGGGTCGAAGGTGTCTTTTTTAAACCAAACAACATCAGCAACCGTAGGCGCAGAAACACCCCAATCATTTACAGCTTTATCAACTGCATCATCTAACATTTGCTCAAACTCATTTGGTGGAAAATAAAATCTAACATCTACATTAGCTGTTAGAGCAGCTCCATTTTTAGTTTGAACATACCAATCTCTCATCATAACGAAGGTTGCATCACTTGACGTTTCTTGGTATCTGTCTGTCGCATCATCATCAATTCGTAATTCAACATAATCGATTTCAGTAGTATTGCCATTCATTCTGATAGCAAATAAATATTCTTCTGGATCAAGTGGGTTGTAGTAATATCTCCAACCACCACTTTCACAATAATTCGTCGCTCTAATAATTCCGTCCTTCTGAACCATTGATTCATGTTTAAATGATCCATTGTATGGAACATAAAAATGATCAGTTGTTTGCGCAGCAGCAGCATTGGTAGCATCTACTGTCATCGCATATTCAGTACTTGGATACGTACAATCAAATACAAAAGCAAAATCAAAAGAGGCTTGTGTTTCTGTTACATTTGTTAATGTAATGTTACGCTTACCCTGTTCTGGAGTCACTGGAAGATTAGTATGTATATCAGAATCTAAATTATCATTTCCACCAGCATCGATATTTGCAGTCGCCGTAAAAGCAGCGTTAGGTGCTACTACAGAAACTTTATATACAGGTTCTGTTCCTGTTCCATCTCCTTGGTAGTCTTCGTCTAACAATAGTTTTTCAAACCCATAAGAACCATTTTCATCTGTAACTTGAGCAACAGAAATATCATTTGTTCCATCATTGTTATAATCAATGCTTAAAGTAACAATTGCTCCTTCTAAACCAGGTTCATTTGCATCTTGAATACCGTCACCATTGTAATCAGACCAAACAAAATTTCCTAAAGAAGCACCTTCCTTGTAATATCCAAAGTCAACATCCATAATGTTTCCACCACTTACTGCCACTACTTTTGGACTTAGTTCGCTATCGGTACCTTCCGTATGCCAGTATCCATGTAACATTTCTCCTACATCTGAAATTTCGATAGTATAAGTTCCATCAGGAATACCTGCAAAACTATAAGTTCCATCTGTTCCTGTTGTTGTAATTGCCATAAGGTCTCCATTCGTATTGTACAAGAAAAGCGTTACATTTTCAAAACGATTCATTTCATTCGCTTGTTCAAATGTACCTTCTGCATTTTCATCTTCCCAGATAGTTCCTGTAATAGTATGAGGTGTATCGGCTTTATAACCAAAATCCTTTGTCATATTACTAGCCCCTGCTGGAAGATTAAATGTATTAGTAATGTTATCTCCTGGAGCAGAACCATCAGGGTCTATACTGTTAGACAAACCATTTGGAACCGTTGCAGTATTTATTTTTACTTTATAATCTCCTGCATCTAAATTTCCAAAAAGGTATAATCCACTTTCATTTGTTTTAGTTGTTTCTAAAACTGCATCTGTATTCCCATCCAACAATTCGACTGAAACACCTTCTAACCCTGAATCTCCTAAACTTAAAAATCCATTACCATCAGCATCTAAGAAGATAAGATCTCCAACAATACTCTTAACAGAAGTATGTCCAACAGGAACATAACCAAAATTTTCAGATAATTGATTCGTACCTGTCAAATCTACTGCACTGTGCTGGTCACTTCCACCATCAGGATCAACTGAATTTGTCATATTTGAAATTACATTGTTAGCATCTGTAACAACGACAACGTATTTGTCATCATTCAAATCTGGAAAACTATAACTTCCATCAGGTGCTGTAATTGTAGTTGCTACTACTTCTTCGTTCGTATCCCAAACGCCATCTTCATCTGTATCATTTACTAATGCAACCGTAACTCCTGGCAATCCAATATCTACTGCCATTGCAAAACTTCCATTTGCGTCAGCATCAATAAATACATAACTCCCTATGTCAGCAGGATTAGATGGATTATTATATCCAAAGTCACCACCTAACCAAACATCTCCAGGTGCGATGATTACAGCTTTTGCAAAGTTATTGTTATCATCATCCGGATCACCTGAAGGTATCGCATTAAATCCTTTGGAAACAACACCACTTTCTTCTACAGAAAATTCGTAAGCATCAGGAACTAAATTATTAAAAATATAATATCCATTAGCGTCTGTCGTAGTTGATGCTACCAAATTATCAAAGACACCATCATCTTCTGGGTCATTGTATAAGTTAATCGTAACGTTCTCAATACCAGCTTCGCCAGCATCTTGAATTCCATTATTATTGGCATCATTCCAAACTCTATCTCCCAATGCACCTGTTGCAGTCATTGTGGTAGGTGCATCCGTTTCTATTTTTGTAACCCAGTTATATCCAAAGTCAGCGGTAACATATTCTCCATCACTTGGAATAGTCGCAAGGATCTCTCCATCAGGTGATGCCATTCCACTATCTTCATCAAAAACCAAGTTCAATCCAGTAGGAATTCCTGAACCAATTTTTACGGTATAATCATCAGTCGGTAAACTTTTAAAAATATATCCTCCGTCTGCATCTGTGATAGTCGAAGCAATTAAATTATCATTTTCATCATATAAATTAATGACCACATCAGCAATTCCTCGCTCTCCTGCATTCTGAACACCATCCGTATTTTCATCCACCCAAACTCGATTTCCTAATCCAGCAGTTCCAGTTAATCCAAAATCAATTGAACTCGTTAACTCTCCTGGAGCACCAGTAGTTACCTCTGCCATAACTGTAACATCATCAAGGATACCATCACTATCGATATTGTCATTAGCAGCATCAACTGGTGATACAGATTGAAAATCTTGTACAGTAAATTTCACTTTATATAAAGTTTCATAATCTAATCCTCCTGTTACATTACTTGCATCAAATGTATAATTACCATTTGCATCTGTGATAGTTGTACCTAATACAACATCACTAGCATCTGTTATTGTTAAAGTAATGTTAGCTAATCCTTTCTCATTTGAATCTTGTACACCATCTTTATCATTATCCCACCAAACTAAATTTCCAATAGACACGGGAGCGGAATTACAAAGCAATTCTATATCACCAATTCCAGCACCTTTCCCATAATTTCCAGTCCCAGCAGAACTAACATATAATTGTAATGCTTGAGTTTGACTTCCAGTAGAATTATCTAACCAGATAATACCACCAGACCAAATATTGAGCGGATCCATTGCTGATAACAATACTTCTCCAGAATAAGGTAAAACGCCTAATCCTCCTGTTGAAATTTCTTCGTGTTCCGTAGCATAGAATTCTCCACAGTAAAATTCTCCACCACCAATTCCTTGTCCATTAGCACCACATCCACCACCACCAGACGTTGTTCCATTATTTTCTACCTCGTATGTACCGTTATTGTTATAAACTTTTAAGATGTCTCCACCATTGTATCCATTTCCAACTTCTGTAGTTGCGGTAGTATGCTGTTGGTAACCTAATTGGTGTCCTCCTCTATCGGCAAATCCAAGAATCATATCGCCTTTAAAGTCAAATTCAATATCTGTCAACATCGGTTGATTTCGACACCAACGCGTTCCTACTCCTGCCAATGTGCCCATCGTATGAATATCTGCAAAGGTATTCGTCCAAGTTTCCCATCCATCACAAGTATCAGGAAAATCGGTATAAGTTGATCCTTTATCAAAATCTAAACTTGCATCTGCCACATTTGTAAAAGTAGTACCCGATAATTTCATTACGTTAAAATGTAAATCAGCTTGACTACCATTTTCACCACTACAAACGATTCCTACATATACCTCATCCATAAAAACTTTTACTGCGAATGGTCTAACATCTAAGTTATTTCCACAGCCTGGATTTGGAATAGCCGTCTGACTAATCAACGTCTTAGTTGCAATATCAATCGCTAATAATTCACCATTTCCAGCTAGACTCATCACATAAAGTGTCTCGCCATCTTTTGAAATATCAATTCCACCTATTCCTAATTTTCCAATTTCCCGAAATGCTAAAGAGTCCATATTAGCTACTCCCGCATCTGCAGGTAGCACATAATTCCTTGGATCAACTCCTACACTCACACCAGCTAAAGAATTGACATCTAGCCAATTTGTAATGACAGGTGCAGCAGGATTGGTATAGTCTGTAGTATAAATTCCACCGATACCCAATGGTCCGAATCCAGCATGTCTCTTTAAAAATGAAGCAGAAAATAAGGTCTTACTTTTTTGCTCATAAGCTAATCCCCATACTGATCCCATATCACTATTTACCGCTAATTTATTCATAGTAAAACCACTAGTTCCTGACGAAGTAACTGAAGTACTTACTAATACATCTAAATTTCCAGAGGTTCCACCTGCAGTCGGTTCGCCATCCACAAAACATGTGGTTGCAAAATCTGGTGCAGTCTGACAATAAAACTCAGGAAGAATAACTCCTAATGAAGCATTACAAGTACCTGTCGTAACAAACTGTACACTTGATTTAGAATCTGTTCCCATTGGACTCTCTTCGTAGTCAGTTGGTAAAATATATTCTACTCTATAAGTATCACCAACAGCTAATCCTGTAAATAAAAATTCTCCATTTACATTTGAAGTAGTGGTGCTTACTTGAGAGTTCTCATCAAAAAGATTAATCGTCATCCCTTCTAAAAAAGGCTCCCCTGCATTAATACTTCCATTTAAATTTGCATCTTGAAAAATCAAGCCGCCCAATTCATCAGCATTATTACAAGTCGCATATCCAAGACCAATTGGCGCTATACATGAAATTGCAGCTTCCCATCCATCAGCAATTCCACCTGCTCCTGCAGAATTAAAATGAAAATGTAAACAAGTACCTGTTGAAGTTACTGTACCAGGTGAAACATCGCAATATTTACCCACCAAAACATCTGTATTTGCGGGACCATCAAAAATTTCTAAATAATCATAGATACAAGGATCTGTACCGTTCACATTGAATGATGTGAAGTCAATCACAAGAGGACCTCCATTATCAGAACAAAAAGTTACTGAATAATTTTCAATCCAACTATACTTCCCCATAGGTCCTCCTGAATCATAAAAATTTCCAGAACAAGTATTAATAGTTTGTCCATTTAAGGAAGCATTAAGATTATGATCAGCAAATAACAATGTACTTTCAGAAGCTTTATCACTCTTGAAAGTAAATCCGGAATTAACAATATTTTTTAAATAGGAAAAAAATCCAGCTTGTGCAGTTGGAGTGTTTACAATTAGAAAAGAAAAAATAAAGATAGTTTTCAGAATGGGTGCTATCCTTGATTTGGGTTTGATTAGTCTTAACATTTGGGCGTAATGATTTTGTTAGTTATCTCTCAGGGGGGAGGTAAGAGGGTTATAAAACGTATGTTTTAAAAAAAATATATAGTTAGTTAACATGACACAAGAAAAAAAAATGCCAAAAATCATAATATGTGTTTTGATTGTGACAGGGTAACTTGCAAAATAAAGAATAGTCTAAACAACCATAAGTCAATAAATACCATCTTAATACTGATGAAAAAATTAAAACTACTTTTTAGTTTTTTTTCTATAGAGAGCAGGGGAATATATATTCCCCTGCTCTCTATAGAAAAAATTAATCTAGAATTAATTTGAAATGAAAAAACTTTACTACCCTATCTTCTTATTAGCTTTTCTTTTTTTCGAAGAAAAACCTAACAATTCTTTTACATCAGATATTTTATCTTTTGAAAAAGAAAAAAAGACCGTTACCCTGCTTACTTCAAAGACTCATTTTTTTACTCGAAAATCAAAAAAGTATACATTTAAAAAAGATAGGTATTTTGAAATCGTTCCTCCTGAGTATAAAATCCGAACGATTATAAATAAAACTTACGATAGTTCAGATTATAACGCACTACTAATATACGCTCCTGTAACTGAACAGATACTAGTAACTTCAGGTGGTTGGAAATGGATAGAGGAAAAAACGATATTAAAAAATTGCCCCGACAATATTCAAATCCTTCCTGAAAAAAGTAAAGTCTTAAAATATATAAAAGAAAAAGATATGTATGCTACAATAACAAAACTCGTCGTTCAAAATAATCATGGCGCATCTCGTTTAGTTCAGGATAATCCTGAAGAATATAAAAGAAGGATGAAAATTGCAATGGATATTATTGAAAACGATTATAAAAAAGAAAACATTGAAATTAATGAATGTATCAAAGATGGTTATCTCAAAGAAGTTCCTTTTGAAGATTTTGTTACAAATAAATCTTCTGATGTGAAATTAATAAAATTCAAAAAAGGAAGTTGGACATTGCTTCAGTCTCAATTATTATCTACTGATTGTGAGTAAGTTACGTTTTAACAACCGATAGGATTACTTGAAGTAATCCTATCGGTCGTATAACGTGATTTTAAATTTTATTCAAAATTGAGGGCATCCATAATCTATAATTTTGAATCTTAAATCCTATTTAATTTTTCATTTTCACAAATCGTTTTGAAATAGATGGACTATCCGTTTGAGGAATTTTCATAAAATAAAAACCATCAGGCAAATCTGAAATAGAAATTTCAATCTTATTCATACCTTCAAACAAATCCACATTCATCGTTTTCAATAACACACCTCTTACATCAAATATTTCTAATTCAATCTGATGTTCCACATTTACAAAAAGTGAAACGAAAATATTTTCACTAGCAGGATTTGGCAGGATGCTTCCTATTTTCAATACTTCTTTGTTTGCTACAGGAACAACAGCAAATGTATTTTTAATGTTAGGAGAATTCAAAGGCACCAAACAAGGTACCTCTATAACATACTTCCGTTGATTCCAAATACTACTCCAACTCCATCCACCATCCCAAGGCTGCATAATCGCATAATCTAAATCTGGTGTATTTTCATTGCAAAAGTTACATGGATTTATATTGTTATAACTCAAAGCTTCACCATTCACCCACTCTATACTTCCTTCCGTCTGCACATCATTCAATCCGATATAAGTAAATTCGGAAATGCTTTGTTGAATGAAATCATTTTCTGCTTGATTACTAATAACGGCTAAATCCCCTCCATTTTGTGCTGCAATTACCTGTGCATCATTAGGTTGTGCAACTTCATTTGAAATAAAATAAGCACTTCCATTATATTCACCAAGCGAAGTAAAACCAGTGATAGCACCTATGCAACCACTGGGAACTGGTATTTCTTTTTCAGCATATCTCAGTTGATAATCATCTCCAAAATAAGTTTGATACCTAAGTGAAGGTGCTCCTGCACGAACTTCAATTCCATAAACGTCTGGTAAGGTGGCATACATTGTCGGTGGGTCTAACAAATTCAAAGTGACGGTCACCTCTCTACTTTCATCAGGTCCAAGCGTTCCTATAAACCAATATATACTTTTAGAATTATTCAGTCTTAAATAATCTTCATTCTCAACTAGTCCCGTTACTTCAATCATATTTGGAGTAAGAGGAGTAGAAAAATCATCCGTTTTCTGAGTTGCAAGACTTCCGCCCACATTATGAATTGCTATAGGTCCAGCATGGTAAACTCTAAAAGTATATTGAAGAATACCTGAACTATTATACGTGGTATCAAATGATAAAATCTCTACGCCAATATTTCCAAAAGAAGTTTGATTGCACCAGATATTCACGACTTGTTCTGGATTTGTTCCTGAAGAATTTCTAGTTAAAATATAATCTCCATAATCTAACAATCCAATTGCATCCGTTCTACGATGCAATCTATTACTACTGAAAAATTTGGTCGAAGCTGGCACGACAACCTCACCAGTAAAAGATTCACCCACAGAAAGATTTGGAAAAGTCATACTTCCATATTGAATCGGATCAAATCCGCTGGAAGTGTTTCTTTCTAAGTAAAGATAGACTTCTTCACCAGTAGTCGGTGCATTTGTATTGTTAGTAACAGTAACTGGAAGTATCCAATCTGTTCCACCATTTGGAAAAGTAGTAGGACAACTGTATGTAAAATCTACAGTAGTTGGATTGGCATTTGAATCAACTATTACAAAAGTCAAAAGACAAGAGCTATAATTCCCACAGGCATCATTAGCTCCAAATGAAATAGTGTATATTCCTGGTTCTAACTCTGAACCAGATGCATAACCACCAGATCTAAAAACATATAATCCTCCGCATGTAGCAGCAGTACCCGTAGGAATATCGTATTCAATTGTACCCAATCCTGTATTCGGATCTGTAGCGATTGTAATATCAGAAGGACAATTTAAGACAATAGGATCTGTGGTTGGGGTTGAACTACAAGGCACCTCAACAATATATTTACGTTGATTCCATTGGCTTGAAAAACTCCATCCTCCATCCCAAGGCTGCATCATCGCATAATCTAAATCTGGCGTATTTTCATTGCAAAAATTACACGGGTTTATATTGTTAAAATTCAAGGCATCGCCATTCACCCACATGAGGTTTCCTTCTGACTGCACATCATCTAATCCGATGTAAGCAAATTCGGAAATGTTTTGTTGGAGAAAATCATTTTCTGCTTGGTCATTAATAACGACTAAGTAACCACCATTCGCTTCGGCAACTATTTGCGCATCGGCAGGTTGTGCATTTTCATTGGAGAGAAAATATTTACTATTGCCAAATTCGCCTAGTGTAGTAAATCCTGCGATGTCACTCGGACAACCTCCACCTGTATTTCCATCAGTAACAATTACATCAAATGTACAAGTGAATACTTCTCCACAAACTGGTGCTAATCCATTTTGAACTAAATTATATTCAACCGTTGTCGTTCCTATTGGAAAAAGACTTCCACTAGTTGGACCGGCCATATTTGTAATCGTAAAAGGTACTGGACAATCTGAGACAACGGAAGGTTCGATATAATCAACTATTGCACCATCTGGCGAGGTGGCTTGAACTGTAATATTTTGCGTACAAATTAATTCTGTACTATACGGATAACTCACCATAAAAACAGTAAACACACAAATCTCTGAATTGCCACAAGCATCTGTAATTTCATAAACGACATCATGAGGGCCTGGATAGGTATTCGAAAAACCCGAAGCTGGACCATTGACTCTATTAATCGTCACTCCCCCATTTGGACAATCTGTGGTAGCTGTAGGCTCATTATAAATCGTTGTTCCTAACAACATACTTTGGGGAATATCAATAAAGATAGTATCAGGATTTGCACAGTCTACCATCAAACCTGAACTACTTCCACATGGAATCTCAACAATATACTTGCGTTGATTCCATTGTGAACTAAAACTCCACTTTCCATCCCAAGGTGCGATGATGACATAATCTAAATCATTTGAATTTTCATTACAAAAACTACAAGGGTCAATATTATCATAACTCAATGCATCGCCATTTACCCATTCTAAATTTCCTTCGGAATTGACATCGTTTAAACCGATGTAAGTAAATTCGGAAATATTTTGTTGGAGAAAATCATTTTCTGTTTGTGAATTAATAACAGCTAGGTGTCCATTATTTTGCAAAGCAATTAATTCAGCATCAGCGGGTTGTGCTGTATTTTGAGAAACAAAATAGGCATGCCCATTTAATTCTCCCAAATAATCAAACCCAGTTAAGGTAGTTGGACATTGGGCATTTGCAAAAAAAGAAAAGCAAAAGAAAGAAAGTAGGGTTAGTACAGTTTTAGTGTGTTTTGTCATGGCGTAAATATTTAGGAATGAGTGTTGTTATTTTGGACTAAGTAGTCTGATATTAATAAACGTATAATTTTGATGAGGCTATTTTTTTATCAAACTACTTAAGGGGGGATTGTAATTTACTACAAATTAATTTTTTAAAAAAATTATCGAAGAAATGTTTTCAAGAAAAAAGGTAGTAAAACCTTCGTTATACCACCTTTACATTTATTAAGTAGGCTGACATTAATAAACTCGTAGAATTTTGACGAGCTTATTTTTTTATCAGATTTTCTAAAAAAAAAAAAAAAGAAGCCGTCAAAAAGTACGATTATTCTTGTCGGACTACTTAATCGTTTACTTTCACAAATCGTTTTACAGTATACTTTGATTCAGTTTGAGGAATTTTCAAGAAATAAAACCCATTAGGCAAATCATCTATCGAAACATCTAAAGTATTGACTCCTTGATTTAATACTATTTTCTTTGTCTCCCATAACAATCCTTTTGCATCAAATATCTGCAATGCTATTTCTTGTTCTACCGGACTATTTATTTCTACAACAATAAAATCACTCGCAGGATTTGGAAAGACTTTCTCTAAACTTATTTCTTTTTCATTTTGAAATAAGATTTCTGGATTTTGAGGAATTTCAGTTGCAAATGAATTGTTAGGATTAGGTGAAGTAAATAAATCACCATTCTCATCCGTCTTCACTAGAAAATATTTACCGCCAAATTTTCCTAACAATAAAATCCCACCATCTAAAGTTTCCTTTACTTTTTCACCTCTTGCTGATCCAGATTGATTGACGAAAAAATCTACGGTTGCCAAACAATCACTAGCAGTTGAAATAGTTAAAGGCACTCTTTCTCCACAAAGCGGACTAGGATGATTTCCAGCCCCAGGGTCAGGATAAATCTCCGTACAAATAGTTCCGGTAATCAATACGTTGCCCGTTGAAGTGACTGCAATATCTTTCCCTCCAGTACCTAATTGGGAAGTTGAAGCAGCACAAGGAGAACCACCCCAAGGACTTAGCAAGTTTCCTGCTGCATCAATTTCATATTGTTTTATTTGAGTAGTTGAATAAAAAGGACCTTGATCCCTTTTCGTAATCAATAGACGAATGGATCCATCTGCCGCTTTAGTAGATGCATTGAAGTAACGACTATCTCCACCGCTACAACAGTTTAATTCTAACTCATAAGAAATGGGTTGTAAGTCTATATCTGTTTTAGCGAAATAGATATTGTTTGGCGAATTATTCCAAGAAAAAGCAGATTGGTCTATTTCATTCACGAAAAACAATAAATTACCATCATCCAATAAATGCATATTATATATCCTCCTATCAATCGGATTAGCACTAGGATATGGGTATTCTTCCCACTGAAAATCACCTAATTCATCCAGTTTAATGACTCTACTATTACTAGATAATAACAATATACTTCCATCATCTAAAAAAACTGGGTCTTCGGTAAAATAATTTGCTTCAAGACCATCATAGGTATGGTTCCATATTTCTTCTCCTTCGCTATTATATTTTATTGCAAATGGTTTGTTATCATTTTCAATATTTTTCCCTATCAATAAAAATCCATCTTGATTTGGAAATATATTCAATGTAGAAACGATAGCATTTGGAATTTCTGTTTGCCATTGGAATTCACCATTGTTATCTACATAAATCAAAAATCCATTATGACCATCTTCCGCTGCTAGAAAACATCCACAATCAGGTGATTCTACTATATCTCTGATATCTAATGAATCTGGAAAATCGAATAATTTTGAAAAAGTATTGTTATTTGTATTAGTACATAGCATGTTTGTTGGAGTAATACTAGCGCATGGAATTTCAACAATATATTTACGGCTTGACCATAAACTACTAAACGTCCATGCTCCATCCCAAGGAACAATGACTAAATAATCTAATTCATCAGAGTTTTCACTGCAAACATCACATGGATTAATATTATCAAAAGTAAATGCATCGCCATTGTCCCAATCAAAACTTCCTTCGACTTGAACATCATTTAGACCGATGTAAGCCATTTCGGGAATGTTTTGTTGGATGAAATCATTTTCTGCTTGATCATTGATGACGGTGAGATATCCACCATTTTGCGCTGCAACTAATTGAGCATCAACGGGTTTTGCATTTTCATTTGAAATAAAATATTTGTGGTTGTTGTATTCTCCTAGTAAGGTGAATCCTTGGTTGGTGATGTCGATAGATTGACAACCCGTCTGACCCGATAACGAAATGTGAATAAATACAAAAAATAAAAGCAATGTTTTTTTCATAACGACAATATTTTTTTGCTTTAAATAGCATTGTTAAAAAATGCGGGAAATACATAATTTGAGTTAATTGCTAGAGATTTATTTTTTTAATAAAAAATAGGAACATGGATAATACTACAAATGCCACTTCTTCTTTTTTAAGTATCGGATAACTTTAAGTTATCCGATACTTAAGTGGTACACATTTATAACACCATCAAAATAGGTAATTCAATTAATTCTTAACTTTCACAAATCGCAAAACCGAATGATTGGCCTGCGCTTGAGGAATTTTTATAAAATAAAAACCACCTGATAAATCTTGAATCGAAACATCTACGGTATTATTATCGCCATCGTGTAATCCTACCATTTCTGATTTCACTAACACTCCTCTTGCATCGAATATTTGCAACTCTACGTTATCTTCAATAGGACTATAAAGGGAAACATAAATTTGATTATCAGCAGGGTTTGGCATGATGGCTTCTAGCATCAATTGATCTTCTTTTTCCGTAGGGAAAGTAATTAAGGTATTTGCGATAGGTGGAGTGATTAAAGGATTTGGACAAGGAATTTCAACAATATATTTACGAGAATTCCATTGAGAACTCCAACTCCATCCACCATTCCAATTGTGCATCACCACATAGTCTAGATTGTTAGAATTTTCATTACAAAAACTACAAATATCAAAATTGGAATAACTCGATGTACCTTCAACCCATGCAGGAGTTCCTTCATTTTGAGTATCATTTAATCCAATATAAACCATTTCGGAAATGTTTTGTTGGATAAAATTATTCTCCGCCTGATCTTTAATGACAACTAAATATCCTCCATTTTGTTCCGCAACACCTTGAGCGTCAGCAGGTTTTACTGCATCATCAGAAAGAAAATATTGATGTCCATCATATTCCCCTAAGTATTGAAATCCAGCAATTGAAGAAGGACAGCCACCTGTTGAACCAATCGAATAAGGAAATGCGAGCGTATTATTTGACTCATCCAATTCTTCAATTAATTCTTGGGCATCTACTTTCGCAATAATAAAATAATCTCCATCAGGGACATTTGGGAAATTAATAAAAATATTAATCGAACCAGATTCATTTATAAGAAGTGGACTAACCCCTGGATAACTTTGAAGCGGAATATCATCAGCACTAAATTGATTATCCGTCGAAAGAACTAAACTTAGATTTGTAAACAGGGTACTATTTTGTGTTCCTATATTTGAAAATTCATTGAAAAGCGTCAAATCACTATTCGGATTTTGATTGACACTTAAGCTAATATTATCCATAGTTAAGTCAGGAAGTAAATCAGAACAGGAGTTACCTTCTTCATTAATTTTGACTAAATAAATTTGTCCGTTACGATGTCCAGAAATAATAAATCCACCACCATTGGTATTTTTGATACTACTACTGCCTCCTGAAAATCCTAAATAATTTTTAGACGAAACATAATCTCCTGTGGCAGTATATTTAAAAACCTTTCGTGATTCTGAACATTGAGGTGGATTATTAAAAGGATGTAATTGTCCACAAAGGTTACCTGCTAATAAAATATCTTCATTGGCATCCAAGGCAATTTCATTCCAAGAAAAAGATTGATTTCCAAAATAAGTTCTTTCAGAAAAAATATCTCCTGATGGATTCATGTAATAAAAAAATGGCACCTCTTGTCCAGAAAGCAAATCAACAAATTCCCCCATCAAAAGAAAATCTCCATTATTCTTTTTTACAATATCTTTAATGGTGTACCTTCTATAAGTCAATAGCAACTGCTCATTCGTCCAGAGGATTGTTCCCGTTGGAGTTACTTTTGCTGTTCGGATTGATCCTTGTGGAGCAGGAGAATTATTCCAAGAACCAATGAGTAAAAAGTTGCCATCATCAGTTGGTTCTATAGATTTATTGGGCACTTGATTTGTATTTACCAGAGACTCTAATCCCGCAATACAAGTCGAAGAAATATCATTTCCATTCGCATCAATCTTTCGCATACATAATCCATTGACCTCATTTTCATCAACTGGCGTTTCTAATAAAATAAAACTTCCATCTGGTAATTGAGTATAATTTCCTAGACTCTTATTCGTAGTAGAAGTATTTGCAAACATCTGATTACCATTTGCGTTGACTTTAATTATGGTAGAAAAATCTTGCCCATTAATAGTCTTATTCCCCCACATTAAATATCCGCCATCTAGTGTCTTTAGAACTTTTTGACTTACACTTGAACTGCCACTTCCATAATTTTGAGACCACTGGTAATCACCTGTAGCATTCGTTTTCATCAAAAAGAAATTGTCGGATTGAGTTCCAAAAACAAGAAATCCTGAATCATTTGTTTGGATGACTTCTGTAACCGTTGCATCAGATACTTGGGTATATGTTTTTTCGAAAAAATTAGCGGTAGGTGAATTACAATCATTACTTGGTGTATTTCCGCAAGGTACTTCAACAATATATTTACGGCTATTCCATTGACTTGAAAAACTCCACTTCCCATCCCAAGGTGCCATGATGACATAATCTAATGAAGATGAATTTTCACTACAAAAACCACATGGGTCTACATTGTTATAAGTCAGAGCATCTCCATTGAGCCATTCCAAATTCCCTTCTGATGGTGCATCATTTAAACCAATATAAACCATTTCGGAAATGTTTTGTTGGATAAAATCGTTTTCTGCTTGATCATTGATAGTAACTAGGTAACCGCCATTTTGCACTGCAACTGCCTGAGCATCAATTGGTTTTGAAAATTCATTAGAAATAAAATATTTACTATCACCAAATTCTCCTAGCGTGGTAAATCCAGCAATTGAAGGCGGACATCCTCCTCCTGTCGAACTTCCAATTTCGATAGGTACTGTAATACTATTGTTATTTGGAATGAGTTCTATAACATCTCCGTTGACATCTGCGACAATGATGAAATAATAATCTCCATCTGGCAAATTCGGAACGGTAAAAGAAAATGGAATATCAGACTGCGTTCCAACTAGCGTATTTCCAGTAGCAATGTCATGTAGATAGGTATCGCCACCTCCAAACAATGGATCAGTAGAAAGGTAGGCCGCTATGACATAACTTCCATTTACTGCTGCTGTTCCTATATTATTTAAATCGAAAGTGAGGTTAAGTTGATTACCTACTTCTGTAACATTCGGCAAACCTGATAAATTAGATAATGTCAAATCGGGTGTCCCGCTAGTTCCTGCCACTACTGTAACATTAAAACTACAACTTTCTGTATTTCCACAAGCGTCTGTCGCTTCATAAAAAACAGCATACACTCCTACCCCAACATTAGAGTTAGAATTTACACCTCCTGTTTTTGAAATATTTAATCCTCCGCTCGGGCAATTTGTCGAACCTGTAGCATCTGCAAAACTAATGTTAGCTAACCCTGTATTTGGATTGGTAGAGAATTGAACATCATTAGGACAATTTAAACTAATAGAAGAGGAAGATATTCCACAAGGAATTTCAACAATATACTTACGACTATTCCACTGACTTGAAAAACTCCACTTCCCATCCCATGGTGCCATGATGACATAATCTAAGTCTGATGAATTTTCATTACAAAAACTACATGGATCAATATTATTATAGGTCAATGCCTCCGCAGTCACCCAAGCTAAATTCCCTTCTGATAATGCATCATTCAAACCAATATAAACCATTTCGGAAATGTTTTGTTGGATAAAATCATTTTCCGCTTGAGTGTTAATTGTTGCTAGCCATCCATTATTTTGAAATGCTACAACTTGAGCATCAAGTGGATTAGACGTTTCATTGGAAATAAAGTATTTGCTATTTCCAAATTCTCCTAAAACAGAAAACCCAGCAATAGAAGGCACACAGCCTCCTGTATTCTCTGAAACAACTGTAACATTAAAACTACATGTTTCTGTATTCCCACATCCATCCGTAGCTTCGAAAGCAATCGTGTATGTTCCTACTCCTAAATTGGAACCTGAATTCGCTCCACTAATTTTCACAATATTCAATCCTCCACTTGGGCAATCGGTCGAACCTGTAGCATTTGTAAAATTAATGTTAGCTAATCCTGTATTTGAATCTGCTGTGAATTCTAGGTTAGTTGGACAGTTTAAAGTAATCGAAGAAGTCATCGTTGGTTGATATTCAAATTGTAAAATGCAACCTTTGTTAGGAGGTACGATAGTTGTCCCAGCAGTTGGACCAGAAGTCAAACCTGTAGAATCACAGACAACAAATATTTTTGTTCCGTCAGGTGAAATCGCAATATCTCTAAATCTCCCCATCCCTTCAAAGTATTTAATTTCATCACCTACCACTGATTGACCATCACTCGATAATTTTACTCGATAAACTGCAGACCGTTTTAGGCTCGCCAAAAGAATAGAATTCTCCCAACCGGGTATTGCACTTGATCCATAAAAGTCACAACCTGAATGCGCTATCCCTTCCCATGAAAAATAATAAAAAGGAAATGGCTGTGTACCATTCACTTCGTTAATCCAATATTCATTGACTTGACTTTGCGAAGCTGGAAAGAAAGATGCAATAGGATCTCGGTAGTTGGGACCAATGCCCGCTGCATTATTTTGTTCACTAAATATAAAAGGTAGCGAACCTGTTCCTAATTTACTACCGTTATAATTTCCATCTGCAAATCCTCCTAACAATGGATGCCCGTAATTTTTTCCACTCTCAATAATGTTCAATTCATCATCTGTGAATGCGCCATGTTCTGCGGAATATAAAATACCATTATCGCCAAATGCTAACCCTTGCGGATTTCGATGACCGATACTCCAAACCGCACTTTGCGAACTATTGTTGTAAGGGTTATTGTTAGGAATCCATCGGTCAAAGTTGCCGCTGTCCCCATCTGCTTCTAAATTGAAGCGTAAAATTTTTCCTTCATAAAAACTAGCATCTTGGGCATGGTTGGGTCTAAGCGCATTGGTGAATTGTCCTGCGCCCATATCCCCTACTGCAAAAAATAAATAAGGTATTCCGTTGTTTGCTCCGATGGTCATCCTTCCACCATTATGATCGGTACTGCCTGGGATGGTATCACATAGAATCGTTTCGTTGCTTAAAGAATTATTGGAAGCGTTATAATTATACCGCACGACTTTGGTTTTAAAAACACAATTTTCAAAACCATTCCTACAGGATTCAAATTCGTAGACATACCCTAAATAGACATATGGTTTGCCCGTCAATAAATCTGGATGTAATGCCAATCCGGTAAATCCTCCTTGAGGTTTATTGTCTTGATACATCGAGAAATTTTTCATTCCACTTGCATCTAAAATGACTTGTTGATTTCCATTATTAGGATTGACTCTGATGAGTTCGTAGCTTTTGGATTCCATCACCCAAAGGTGGTCATCAGGGCCGTAAGTGACATCCCAAGGTTGGCTTAAATCACAAGCCACTTGGGTCATGGCAAAGTTTTCGTTTTGAGAGAAGGTAACTGTTATAAAAAATAACAATGTAAATACAAGGGAGAATGTTGTTTTGAATTGAATAGTAAAGTTGTGCATAGTTTTTAAATTTTGTGTTTTCCAGAATACGTTATTTTAAAATGAAATAGGTTCATTTTAAAAGTAAGGCTGTTGTTTATATTTTTCATTTTCCAAAAAAAATAAAGGTTAGAATTCCTAAAAGTGTTTCTATCATTCATTTTCATGAGAAGATTTTTCAATACAACCGCTCAATTTACTGGGCTGGTTAAAAACTATTCTTTAAGCACTAGCCCAACGAATTGGGCGATTACATTGAAAAAACTAATCTCTTACTTTGACAAATCTCATCATCGAATGATTGACCTGTGCTTGAGGAATTTTTAAGAAATAAAATCCTTCTGGTAAATCATTAATGGAAACATCTATTGTATTATCTCCGTCATGTAAGTTTACTTTTTTAGATTTCAATAACATTCCTCTTGCATCAAATATTTGCAACTCGACATAATCTTCGATAGGGCTATAAAGTGAAACAAAAATATTTTCACTAGCAGGGTTCGGCATAATAGCTTCGAGCATCAACTGATTTTCTTTTTCCGTAGGAAATACAATTAAAGTGTTACTAATAGGTGGTGTAATCAATGGATTAGGACAAGGTATTTCCATAACATATTTTCGTTGATTCCAAATGCTACTCCAACTCCAACCGCCATTCCAATTGTGCATCACCACATAATCTAGGTTATTGGAATTTTCATTACAAAAACTACAGAGGTCAAAATTGGAATAACTCGATGTCCCATTTACCCAAGCAGGTGTTCCTTCCGTTTGAGCATCATCTAGTCCTAGATAAACCATTTCGGAAATGTTTTGTTGGATAAAATCATTTTCTGCTTGGTTGTTGATGACGGTGAGGTAACCACCATTTTGTTCCGCAACTAATTGAGCATCAGTTGGTTTTGCATTTTCATCAGAAAGAAAATATTGATGACCATTGTATTCACCGAGGTATTCAAATCCAGTTATGTCCTCAGGACAATTTTGTTGAGTCGTACAATCAGGTGTAGATAACAATATATTTCCATTATTTTCAAAAACAAAAACTAAGTCGCCATTTGAATTTTCAAATACATCAACGGGCATATCATCGAAATCATAATCAGTTTGCCAAAGTAAAACTCCTGAATCATTGTATTTTTTTATTCTACTAAAGGTAATAGGCGGATAACTTAGATAAGCTTCTGAGCCTTTACTGACTTCTATGTATCCATTATTATTTGGCAAATAAAAATTTCTAATATTTACATATTTAAGAACACCCGTTAGAGTTGCTGATAAATTTTCTTCCCAATAAATATCTTTTGAAATAGGAAGAGAGAAATCCTTTTTTATTTCATAATGAAAATTTGAAAAATCGCTACCATTCGAACCATTGGTACTCGCATCAATGGAAAACAAATATTGGTAAGGTGCACACGGAGAAGAGCTAATGGTAACATGAGGACCAATAGCTCCTATAGTGCTATGTTCTCTCCATGATCTTGCAATTTGTTTTTTATTCAATATCGATAAATCACTATCAATAGCTAATTCATAAAGTAATCCAGTGGCGCCTCCTCTTTGCTTATAGACTAAACTCCCAACTCCAATTTGAGCAGGCACAATACCATGATATTCAGTTGGCTCAACACTAAAGAAAAGAGAATCAATAATAATTTGATTCAGCAAAACTCCGCTATCATCCACTTGCAATGCATACAATACATCGAAACCATCCCACCAATTTGGATATGGATGATGCGTATTAATCCGCTCATAAGCCATCACTAAAAAAGTATTATTATCCATAGGAGCTACTCCAGCATATCCTGAACTATCAACCGAGAATTGATTGGTGATTGCAGCAGAAAGAGGAATACTTAATGAAACTATACCACTTTGATTAGTTTTTGTAATAGCATTGTTTTCTATTGTAAAAAACTCGTATTCAAAAGAAATGGAAGTAGAAGATTCCAAAGAACCATCTGCTTCATAATTATTTTCTAACAAACCATTTGCAGTATTAACTGTTAGAGTAAAACTATCATCAGGATTCATTTCACTACACGATACTGTTCCCATTCCTAGGTTCGTATTTTCATAATCACAAGCAAAAGAACTAGGCGGGCCAATGAGCGCATAAACTCCAATTGGAATTGAAGTCGTATTATTGGATTCATCTAATTCAGGAATCATTCCAGTAGGATCTGCTACCAATAGAATAAAATAATCCCCATCTGCCACCATAGGATAATCAAAAGATAATGATCTTGACCTTTCCTGACCTGCGTCAATATCTCCTGAGGTTTCTTCATCTAAAAAAATATCTCCCGTATCAAAAATTTCATCTGAAGAAAGGTATGCCGCAAAACCAACATCACTCGTTCCAAGTGTTCCTATATTATTTATTTTTAGAGATACACTTTCACTAATTCCCTGTTGAGTCGATGAAGGTACTCCTGAAGTATAGGTCATCGTCAAATCAGGCAAGTCCACTGATATACCTGAACAAGGAACTTCAACAATATAATTACGGCTATTCCATTGACTTGAAAAACTCCAACTTCCGTCCCATGGTGCAATGATGGTAAAATCCGAATCATCAGAATTTTCACTACAAAAACCACATGGATTGATATTATTATAATTAAACGCACCTCCATTCATCCATTCTAAATTTCCTTCGGATGAAAAATCGGTTAAACCGATATAAACCATTTCGGAAATGTTTTGTTGGATAAAATCGTTTTCTGCTTGATTGTTGATGGAAACTAAGTTACCTCCATTTTGCGTTGCAATAACTTGAGCAATTACAGGTTGTCTAGGTTCCGTAGAAAGAAAATACTTACTATCTCCAAATTCTCCTAAAGTTGTAAATCCTGGAAGTGATGGCGGACAACCACCCGAAGATGAGACTTCGATATAGATTGGAATTTCAATTCCATTATTTGAACTATTTGATTCTTGAATAGCTCCATTGACATCGGCAATGATAAGCATATAATATCCTCCTGCTAATACATTTGGAATAGAAAAAGATAAATCAAAATTGGAAGAACTTCCTGCGCTGAGATTAGATGCTGATACATCTGACAAATAAATATCTCCTGCATTAAATAGAGGGTCGGAAGATAAATAAGCAGCTGTAACAAAGTCTCCAGTAGCCGTTTCATTTCCAATATTGTTGATATCAAAATTGATATTTAACATATCTCCTACATTCGCAGTAGAAAGATTTCCTGATACATTCGACACAGTCAGGTCAGGTGTTCCACCGCCGCCCGTGTTTTGACAAGGAATTTCAACAATGTATTTACGTTCATTGTACACCCAACCAAAACTCCATTTCCCATCCCAAGGATGCATCACTACATAATCAGAACCTTGATTATTTTCATTACAAAAACCACAAACATCAATATTGTCAAATAAAAATGCTTCCCCACTATACCATTCAAATGTTCCTTCCGTTTGCAAATCATTTAATCCGATAAATACCATTTCGGAAATGTTTTGTTGGATGAAATCATTTTCTGCTTGATTAGCAATTGCAGCTAGATAGCCTCCATTTTGTTCTGCGATAATTTGGGCTTCATTGGCTTGAGCTTTTTCATTTGAAATAAAATAATTATGATTATTATATTCTCCTAAAAAGGTAAATCCAGATAAGTTGCTATTACAGTTGGTAGCATATTCTAACATTAATTTCCCAACCCAAAGGGTATTAGCGGCATCGACTCCTACCCCATCCAAATCATTATCAGTTGAATTGGTTTTTCCAACAAATTGAACTTTACCATCTGACTGTAACAATAAATCTACAATTCTATCATTCCCTGAACCACCAAATGTTGTTGCCGTTTGTACTGTTCCATACTGACTAACCATTACGACTAAAGCATCGTAGGCTAATAGATTTAAGATGCTATAACCTGCTATCAAAAAATCTCCATTGGATAATAGAATCGCTTTTGTAAAACGTCCTTTCTCCGTTAGCGTAACCATGAATTGCTCCTCTCCATTATTATTTATTTTTAAATAAAATGGAAAATCATTTAGACCGCCAGTAGAATTAAAATATCCTATAATCAAATAACCGTCTGTTCCTGTACTAATCAATTCGGTCACCCTATAATTGCCTAAAGCTCCATAACTTTTTTCCCAAATAATATTTCCGTTTGCATCTGTTTTCGAAACTTCAATTTGACTATCTCCCATATTGATTCCTAGTGGAGTAGCCAACACTTTGGCATTTGTAAAACCTGCACCAACCGCTCCCATATCATTAGCAGGAAGTATTTTTTCAACAAAATAATTTTGAGGAGAAGTCCATTCAATATCTCCATTTGCCTTTTTCAAAGCAATATTGCCTTTGACAAAATCAGTATTCCAGTTAGGACTATCAGCATAACTAACCAGCGATGATACTGACCCTAATCCATCATTTACGGCAGTAATAAATCCAGTAAAATCAGTCTCACTTTTGATGTTTCCAGTATTAGGAAAACGTACTTGTAGTGTCCCTTCAAAAAAGTTTCCAGCATAAGCATTATTAATAGCACTATGAACATTTCCATTGATAACAGCTACGTCTCCAGAAAAAAAGTTGTTGCCCCCAAAAAGTACAGGAGTATTGAAATCCCAATCTAATGTCCCCTCTTCATTTAACTTTTTAGTAAGTACACTTGCCCCTGGCCCTGAAGATCCTTCATGAATAATCAAATCTCCTTGGTAAAATAAATCTGCATTTAAACTGTAATTGGAGAAATGTGGAAGTACCTTCTGCTCGTCAATACTTACTGTTTGTGCATCAAGATTAAAAGACACAAATAAATATAACAATAAAAACACGGTTGAAAATTTTAACTTTTTCATCTTTTAAGTTTTAGTAGCTTTATAAAAAACTTAGTTAAACAATAAGAAAGTTTAGATTTAGGCATAGTAATCCTAAATGAAAAATTCCACTTCATTGAAAAATCAAAGATGAATTCCAAAACCTAATGTCGAATGACTACTGCAAAGCATAGCATTGAAATATCAGATTTACGAAATCCAATTTTTGAATAAATCTTAAAATTGAGGTATGAAAAAATTAGAGGTAGGTATTAAATCAAATTGGTATTATCCAATTGTATAGGTCAAATATAGAAATCAATTTCTAATTTCCCAACAACATCGTTTTTTATTTTTTTAAAATAAATCTTCAAAACTGAAAAAAGTATTGACTTTGTTGACTACAAAAGCTATTTTAACTAAGTAACGACAAAAGAATTACTTTTTTTAATAAAAATAACTCTTCAACTTTTTTATTAAATTTACCTTTAAGTACCAAGTCGAAATTATCTATAAGTAATTTTAGTTTCTTTTTTCCTTTGATTTCGTTAAAAATACTCCTGCATTGGCAGTGCGTTTTTTGCCTCATCAAAGAAAAAAATAATTCTAAAATTTTACTTACACATAATTGCGACTCGGCACTCAGAAAAAAATAATAAATATCATCATACTGTGGAAGACAAATTACCTTCAGATCTTAACCGCTCCTTAAATCTCGATCATCCTGATGGAGATACGATGGATGAACAATTGGATGCTATCATTCCTTTAGTTCGACCGTGGGGCGAGGATTTATATGAACAAGAATATTATCTCGATACTCGGTGGTTAGAAATTCGGGACGATGACGAATTTCATGAATCTGTCTTACATATCTTTCGAGAGGAGAGTGAATACTTAATTTCTATTGATGGAAATATTACAGCAGGTGCTTGGAAGATTCTAGACCGATCGAATACTTTTATCATTGAAAGACAAGTGGGTGGTTCAGTCATCACAAGCGAGTTATTTGATTTGGCTTTTCTAAATAAAGATTTTTTTATTCTACGAAAACATGGTGATCAACGTAGAAAAGGAAGTAAGAAATATTTTGTCTTAGCACGTGAAAGTTCTGTTAGAGGACTGGAATGGCGAGATGCAATGGAATTGTTATATAATTTGCAGCGAACCAATACGAGATATATTGCTTCCATGGTCTTATTGGTGGTTTTTGTTTTGGCTATTTTGGCTTATTCGTTTTTGTATCGGTAGGTCAGGTCATTAGTATGTCTCAGGTATCCGATACCTAATCACCCTACCCTTTCAATTGATTCAACAATCCTAAATTTTGCAATTCGGTTTTTATTTTTTCTTTTTCTGTAAATACATTGTTGAGTATATTTTGAAATCTTTCTTCTTTTCTTAAATCATCAAAAAGTGAATCTAATTTTATAAAATGAATAGATCCCCATCGCCAACCCGTTTTATTAAATTCTTCTAACCATTTATAGGCTTCTTCTTTATTCCCCATACAGGCATTCATTGCTGCTAAATCGTATTTTGCAGCTCCACCTGTCCCCATCGTTCTTCCTAAATAGATAGATTTTTCAAGGTATTTAATACAAATATCAAATTGTTCTTTAGCTGCTTCTTTTTCACCTATTCCCCAAAGGGTCATCCCATATCTGGCACGAACTCGATTCATATAATGTTCATTTCCTTTCTTATCCAAATCTTCGATAAAGGGTTTCCAAACTTCCATGGCTTTTTCATTTTCACCAGCATAAAAATAGCCTAACGCCTTGTCAGGCATACTATTCGTCATATCTGGAAAGGTGTCAATATATTGTTGGAAAAACTGATGAAATTCTTTTACTTTTCCCTGCGCATGATATGCCCAACCTAAACCACTACTTCTAGGTTGTAGTTTACGACCTTCTTCGAAATGAAATTCAGCATTTTCAAAAGCACCGATATCCAAATATAACATCCCTAATTTTTCATGAATCTCATGTATATTATCTGCCTCTTCTAGCTCTAATGCTCTTTTAAATAACTCCACCCCTTCTTGATAATTTCCATTAATGAAGTAAGTTAGCAAACCTAAATTCGTTGTTGTATATGGATTGTTAGGTTCAATCTCTAATGTCCTTCTAAAATTCTGTTCGGCTAATGCATATTGCCCTTTTTCAAAATAATAGCTTCCTCTTGTTTGATAACCTGCTGCTAGATAGGGATTTATCTCCAACGCTTTTTCAACATAGAGTAAAGCGGTATCTAAAAAATTTCTCTGAAAATAATTATAATCATAATTCCTTAACCAATAAGCATTTCCCATTCCAAGGTATCCTTCAGCAAATTGGTCATCTAATTTAACAGATCGATGATAATAAACTGCTGCTGTATCTAACTGTCTAATATTTTGTGTGGAATGGTAAAGTTGCACCCGTTCTTTTCCTTTCAAATAAGCTTCGTAAGCTTCCAAATTATTGGTGGGGGTCTTTCCTATATGCGCTAACATTTCTGGGTTCAATCTTACTTCAAGTTCTTTAGCAATACTCATAGAAACTTCTTTCTGAATATTTAAAATATTTTCTAAGGTCAAAGATTCATCATATTGCTTCGACCAAATATGATTGTCAGATGGCAATTCAATGAGCTGGGCGATAATCCGCATTTGGTCTCCATATTGTTGGATAGTTCCTTCTAACACATAACTTACATTTAATTCTTTTGCTATTTGAGGTGATGTTAATTCTGTATTTCGATATTTATCTACTGACGTTCGAGAGGTAACCCGAAGGTCCTTTATTCTTGCTAGATAATCTAAAATAGCATCCGTCATTCCATCTCCAAAATATCGATTCTCTTGATTGCTACTTAAATTTTTAAAAGGCAAAACAGCAATAGATTTTAATTCAGTTAAAGCATCACTTGATTTAGAGTTTTCATAAATAAAAAACGATAACAATGCAATCACAAAAACACCTACCACTAAACCCAAACTTTTCCATTGCTCTACATTTTTATTTTTTTCAATAACTTTAGAGTTACTTAATATTTTATTTCTATCAGGTAAAGGAAAACCTTCCAAACTCAAACCAAAAATTTCTTGTCTTTCTTTGATACTCTTAAATTGAAAACGTCCTAGTGATTGGTTAGTAAATATATTTTCATCAAGTAAATCTTCTTTAACATTTTTTGAAAACAAAACTCCTCCGCTTGCACATATTGCTTCTATACGAGAGGCAAGATTGACCGCATCCCCAAAAGCGTTCCCATCTTTATACACCACTTGCCCACGATCTAAACCTATGCGAACATCAATCTGATATTTTTGTTGGAAATTTTCTTGCAACTGTTTGGCACATGCCAAAGCATCTTGCGAATTAGGAAATGTAGTTAAACATCCATCACCATAGAAATTATTAATACTACCTTTGAAATTGGGAACTTGAGTTTCTAATTCAGATTTGAAGTTTTCCAAACATTTGAGTGCCATAGATTCATCATTTGCCATCATTGCAGTGTAACCTACAATATCAGCAAATAGAACAGTGGAAAGTTTTCTATCTGTAGTGTTTGTCATCTAAAAAATAGTATGTTAAGCAAAAGTGCTTTTAGTAAAAAAAATTGCGGGACTTGTGTTTTTATGGATGAGTTTTATACGATAGGAGAATATTCAAATGTACAAAAACAAACTGAATATCTTTGACAATCAATCTGTTAAAAGGCAAGATATATTATTAGATTTCAAACTTTAATTCTAAATGTTTTTTAATATTTCAATCATTTCATTAATTTACTGGGCAGTTTATTTTTCTTAAAATCAAAATGAACGAACTTATGAAACAGTCGTCGCAAAAGACAACTAAAAAATTCAAGTATAAATTTATTATGCTGTTTTATATGGTGATGATACCTTTCCTTATACTGGGGCAAGTAGAAATTTGCGATAATGGTTTGGATGATGATAATGATAATCTGATAGATTTAAATGATGAAGATTGTATCTGCGAAGTCATTGAACCGCCGGTATCACTAATTCCTAATCCTTCTTTTGAAGAAATGAATTGCTGCCCCAATGATAGAAGTCAACTAAATTGTGCAACCGACTGGATTCAAGCTTCTGTACCTACTACAGATTTTATTCATACTTGTGGTTGGATGGGTTGGGATGATTTTCCACCTCCATTCCCATTTCCAGATGGAGAAGGTATTATGGGTTTTAGAGATGGAAGGGTACGCTTTAGCGATAACACACTACAAGCCAATTGGAAAGAATATGCTGGCGCTTGTCTCCTCAGTCCCCTACTTGCAGATTCCACTTACCGATTTCAATTTGATGTTGGGTTTGTTGATTCTTATAAATCACCTCCAATTGATATTACTTTTTTCGGAACTTCGAATTGTGATCATTTACCATTTGGTTTTGATGAAGCAGATTTCGGCTGTCCATCCAATAGCGCCTACTGGCAAGAATTAGCAGAAGTAACCGTCTCTGGAGGAGTAGGAAATACTTGGGTCAATGCCTTTATAGAAATCACTCCACAACAAGACATTTACGCAATTGCTATTGGTCCAGGTTGCGAACCAGTTAACAGTGCTATTAGTACTTTTTATTTTTTTGATAATTTAGTCTTAGCTGATGTAGGTTCTTTTGACTTGCAAATTACGGAATCTTCACATCCATGTGATTCGGACTTTACACTTGCCGTACCTAACAATCCAGATTTTGATTACCAATGGTATCTGTCAGGTGTGGCTTTGGAAGGAGAAATATTTTCGGAGTTAACTCAAAACTATGGAGAGGGTTCTTATCAAGTCAGAATTCTAGATGATAATTCATGTAAAGTATCGGTAGCTTATGAATATGTGATTCCTATTTATGACCGTACTTTTTTTAAATCAATTTGTGAAGGAGAATCTTACGAGTTTGGTGATTTGGTACTCACTACCTCAGGTGAGTATTTGGATACTTTCTCTAGCCAAAATAATTGTGATAGTATTGTTTTATTATATCTAACTGTATTTGGTACTGAATATGAAACAATGGAAGTTTCTATTTTTGAAGGAGAAAAACTTGAATTAGAAGAGTATAGTTTCACAGCATCGGGAGAATATAATTTAATACTTCCCTCCTCCCTCGGATGCAATAAATTAATTTTATTAAAATTAACAGTTTTTAATATCTTTATCCCCAATGGATTTAGTCCAAATCATGATGGGTTCAATGATGTATTTAGACCATTCGCAGCAGCGGGTAAAATCGCATCTGTAGAGATGCAAATTTTTGACCGATGGGGAAATTTAGTTTATGAAGGAACGGAATGGGATGGTTCTGATATGAATTCAGGGGTATTTGTTTATTCGATGAATGTCGAATTTGTGCATGGAACATCGAAAGCTTTTTCTGGCTCAGTGACATTGGTGAAATAATCTTCTACTTTACTAATCTAAGTAACGATGAAAGAATAACTTGAACATCTAGGACGGTTTCTTTTGTCCTCATTTTTCCTTTGAAATCTGTCATAGTATTAACAATACTCCCTCTTTCAAAGAATAACTGAGAAAAAAATAATCTCGTCCAAATGTCCAACTTATTTTTTCATCGTTACTAAGCATAAAAAACAAACCACTTACAGTTTACTGTAAGTGGTTTGTTTTTTATTTGACAGAGCTAGTGCCAGCAGTATTTCTACTTTGTAAATAATTCGATGTAATATATTTTGTGAAAAATGGGAGGAATATCGAACTCCTCCCATTATGATAATCGCACTAACAAAAAAACAGTGTTTTAGAAAACATTATTTTACATCCCGAAGGCATAATAGTATTCCCCTGGAAAGTCTTCATAGACACCTGCTAGCAGAATACCACCTTTTTTATCTTTTAATTTACTGACTAATGCATCTATATCTTTTACTTTTTTACCATCTATTTTTGTGATGATAAAACCATCTCTCATATCAGTATATTTTCGAATTTTGCCAGCATAAAGTTTTGATACTTTTACTCCGCCATCTAGATCTAGTTTGCGAGCTAATTTTTTATCAATAGTTTCTAAATCAGCACCAAGTATAGAAAAAACCTCAGCATGTTCTTTTTCTGTAGCAGTTTTGTTTCCATCCTTTGAAACCAAAGTTACTTTTGTTCCCATCTCTGATCCATCTCGATTGAGAATCATTATAATTTCATCACCAGGTCGATGTCTTGCTACCATCTCCTGTAATTCAGATGAAGTTTTGATTCGCTTACCTTCTACTTCAATGATGACATCTCCTTTTTTGATTCCAGCTTTTCCTGCAGCACTATTTTCAAACAAACTATCTACATAAACCCCAGAGTTGATTTTCAATTCTTTTTCTTTAGCCAAATTACCATCAACAGAACGAATCATAATTCCCAAGACACCTCGTTTTACACTTCCATATTTAATTAAGTCTTCAACTACTTTAGTTACAATATTGCTTGGTACTGCGAACCCATATCCTGAGTAACTTCCTGTCGCACTTGCAATAGCAGTGTTAATGCCGACCAAACCACCATCTAGATTAACTAATGCACCTCCACTATTTCCAGGGTTGATAGCAGCATCTGTTTGTATAAAAGATTCGACTGCAAATTTTTCTTTCAGAATATTGATATTTCTGCCTTTAGCACTTACGATACCCGCAGTCACAGTAGAATTCAATCCCATCGGATTTCCGACTGCTAAGACCCATTCGCCAACTCTAACTTGATCACTATCAACCAAAGGTAAAGTCGGTAAACTTGCTCCCTTAATTTGAATTACTGCCAAATCGGTAGACGGATCAGTACCAACGACAGTTGCTTTAAAAGTTCGGTTGTCGTGCAAAGTCACTTCCAAATCATCAGCAGTAGCAACAACGTGATTGTTGGTAACGATGTATCCATCTTCATTCAAAATCACACCTGAGCCTGTTCCCATTCGAACTTGTGGTCCCAAATTTCCTTTAGGTGATTCGAATCTAAAAAAAGGACTCTTGCTACCAAAAAAATCTCGCAATGGGTCAGGTATTTGCTGCTGACGCATTTTTGTATGAGTATTGTTTTTAAAAGTTTGAGTCGATTTAATATGTACTACAGCATCCATGACTTTTTGAGCGGAATTGGTAAAATCCAAAGGAACTACCTCTCCAACTTCATTCTTAGTGTACATGGTATTGCTTACAGGAGGCGAACTAATATGTTCTATTTTTATGGTGTCAGTTGTTCCGTTTGTCCAATGAAAAGTACTTGTAGTTAAGACTGAGACAACAAGTGCAATTAATGCAGGAATTAAAATTTCTTTCTTAATCATGACTAATTATTTTTTTTGTTAAATAAAAATGTTAATCAAAATCTTCCTCAACCTACTTGTGATAAAACATCACAAATAAACTAAAGTACTGTTGTTTACTATTCTTAACCAACAGCTTGAAGAAAGATTATTATTCTAATGTTCAATTTTCACTATCAAGCCCTGTCAACACTCCTAAAAAAAGAATCATTAATACTAATGAAGGATAAGGGCTATTTTGTAAAAAATTATTCTCTCCGAAGAGTATTGTTACAACGGCAATGATTACACAACAAAATGCCATTGCCATTAAAAAATATTGAATCCATATCATCAAATTTAAGTCTTTCATTCATTTGTTTTTGAAAAGAGAAGGGACAAAAATTAAGGAAATAACCGTCCCTTCTCGTCGTCACTAAAACCCATAAACAAATGTTCCCTAACAATGTACCTACTAGTTGTTTTTTTCAAGTAGGTATCTATCGTCATTTTTTATTTTTTTGAAGTATCGTTTAGAAACGTATATTGGAACTACCACAGAAGGAAATTCTATTTTTATTCTATCTGGGGATTCTTCCAAAACCTTCAATTTTATTTTATCTAAAGTCATCATTTTACAATTTGAATTTCACAACAAAACATTTACATATTTAAGCTGCTTGTGCAGATTGAGATGATTCACTTCTTTTTCTCAAACAAGGTTTGAGTAGGTTGAAAAAATCTTCTCTCATAGTAGAATAATTTTCCTTTAGTTGTTTTACCTCTCTTTTCAATAAGTCATGTCGAGCCTGTAATTCTATACCTCTTTGCACATAGTTATCTTTAAAAGAAGATTTTAACTGCAATTCATGAAGTTCTATTTTCTGCAACAGCCAATCTAAACGACCTCGAAATCTTCCTTCCAATTCATTGAAAAATGTTCTTAGTTCAATTTTTTTATGTTCTTCGATTTTGGTAAGAAATTTGAAAATCGTTTTTTTCATAAATCCAGTACCATCTATAAAAGTCTCTAATTCTGATTTCCAATTTTTACAATTGTGATATTTATTATACATTTCTTGAGATTTTTCTTTATCTATATTTTTTTTCATGATTTAAAAATTTAGGTTAAAAAAATTGGGAGAAAGAATAATTCATCCCTTCCAAATTGATTACAATAAAAATGAAATAAAAACTATCATACTCTGTTATTTCATCAATCGGCGATAATATAGGATTGCCGGTAATACAGATGATTACCGACAAACCTATGCAACGTCATAAATGAAAATCGCTTTATTTAATTTGAATTGTTTGAGGAGGCAATGATTTCGCCTCTTCTCTTTTTGGTATGTGGATATTGAGTACACCATTTTTGTAGTTCGCCTCAATCTTGGATGCTTCCACTACCGATTTTGGTAATTTGAAAGTCCGCTGAAACGACTGATAGTTGTACTCTCTACGAATAATTCGGTTATCCGTATCCATATTGTTATTAGTTTCTTTTTCAACTGAAATTTTCAAAACATCATTATCTAATTCGATGTTGAAGTCTTTTTTATCTATCCCGGGCGCTGCCATTTCGACGTCGAAAGCATCATCTTTTTCTACGATATTGACGCAAGGTAAGGAAGCATTTTCAGATGAAAAATTGTTGAATCCCCAGTTAGTTAAGTCCTTTGAGAAAAAATCATCAAAGAAGGTTGGGGAAGTTGGTAAGTCAGAATTTCTTTTTAATAGTGTCATAATTACATAATTTTTTTTTGGTTAAACAATCTAATTACAATTAAGTAGATAAATCGAATGACGTTAAAATTTTGTCATCTTGAAACTTTTATCAAAGTATTCGCTTATAAAACATCAATACTTATTCCAATGTTCAAAGTCATTTTATTTTTTTTCAAAAATTAACATTTGATGAAAAAATGTCAGATTAAAAATGCCAAATTTTCAGTTTTTGGAGAAAAATAAATGTCAGATTTTCAGTTTTCCCAAAGGGAGAAAATCTAGAAGATATTCTTATCTTTTTAAAATCAATTTTAAAGTCTCGTCTAAAGAATTACATGTCTCTGTAACTAAATATCAAGCTCACCTAAGACTAGTGCCACCAACGACAAGCCTATTCACTTAATTTGTAAATACAATGTTTAGCTCACTTACAGTGGGTATATTTCAATTTGTCGCATTGCCCTCTTTATCTCACAGGTTTGGTTAGTTTTCTATAGCACCGCCTTTTAAGGCGGTGGAAAGAATATAGAACTTGGCTTTAGCCTTTCATAATAATCACTGTATGCATGGCTAAAGTCTCAACTCTTTTCATCATTTTCACCGCCTTAAAAGGCGGTGCTATAAAAAACCGACTAATCCTCATCTACGACTATTAAAAGAGAGTATCGCTCTAAAACGACAAATTGAAATATACCACTTACAGTTACCCGTAAGTGGTTTGTTTTTTATTTAACATTCTACTTGTAGTTTGTGCCTGAGGCACACTAAATGCTACTCACCAGCCAAATACTGTGCGCAAGCCAGTGGCATCAGTTAAAAAAAATAATAAAATTATATTGTTATGCAATAAGGATAGATGATATTCTATTACTAATACATTAGGATTTTATTTCTCTTTTTTGAAAAAATATAAACCATGTTATTAAAGCTAAAACTACTCCTACTCATTTTGATAATGAGTACACTCCAGTCTTGTTTGAGTGCAGAGAAACAGAATTTAATTCATCACCATACTTACAATTGGGACAATTTAAAATTGAATGAAAAACATGATCTCAAAATTTCAGTTGGTACAAACAATCCTATTTTTGCTGATGGATACAACACCTACCTTGATGCTCAAGTAGCATATAGTCCATTCAAAAAAATTGGACTGCAAGGAGGCTATCATAGTATCTGTTCCAACTCTAGTGTTTATAACTACAACAATGAATTTCAAATAGCTACCCTAGCTGTTGGTGGTTATCATTACAAAAAATTCAAAAACAAAAGAGGACGAGGTTATAGGAAACACCGCTCAAAATATAAGAAAAGATTAAAAAGTTTCTTGGCTGAAATATATGGAGGAGTCGGTATAGGTAATGTTAGAAATTCTTTTAGAAGCCACAATGCAATGTTTAGGTTACACCAATATTTCTTAAAAAGTAGTCTTCAGTTTCAATATAAATCTGCTTCCATAAGTGTAGGGATGGATGCTGGTTTTTTAAAATATCCAAGAGGAGTGCTCAACTTTGGTTTTGGTGAATCTGATTTATATAGTTATTTTTCGAAAGTAAAGGATAATAATAGTGGTGGATTTATTCAACCCAATCTCAAGCTTGCTTTTGGAAAAGAAAACCTAAGTTGTTTTTTTGGAGCATCCTATTTTTCTAGAAGTAAAAAATGGGATTTGTCTTCTCAAAGATTGCTGATAAGTTATGGGCTAAACCTTGATCTTGATGGAATTTTTCATTCACTTCAGAAATTAAAGTATTGATGTTTTGAAGGAAAGTAATTCCTGAAAGAATAGCTTACCAATTTTTCAGCATTGAAAGGTTTTGTTTTTTGACGCTGATGATTATGATTTTACAACCTCCAATTGTCAGTAATTTTTCTTCCCTCATTTCCGATACCAAAGTCATGGTGCGAGCAGGGAATCAGGTGGCAATTTTTTATCCTAAAAGGTACTATCCTTACATTTAATTAACTTTTGCAAAAAAAGTTGAAGATAAATCCAAATATTGCTTATCTTTTTTAATTAAAATTCGTTCTAAGAAAGATTTTAAGATTAAGAGAAATAAACCAATGAATAGCAACACTATAATTAAAACACTTACCCCTTCGAATCAAGATGATACCGTTGAGCAAAATTCATTTTTGCCAAGCATGTCTCGATTGCTCTATTCGCCTAAATACTTTTTCCTTTCCATACTCTTCCTTTTTCTTACTCAAATATTAGTAGGACAAACCCTTTCTGACAAGGAGATAAAATATCAGAAACAGTTTGTTGAAATGCTAGCGAGTAATGCGGAGGATACCGTAAAACTTCAATTTATCAAGAAGAACATCAACTACTTAGATGTGTTAAACTCTGATGCACCGATTATTTATGTGGAGCAGGGACTTGCTATTGCCAAGCAACTCAAGCATTGGAATTGGCAAGGAGAAATGAACTATCAATTAGGACATATCTATCGCCGTGTCAATAGAATAAAGAAAGCGGAAGTAGCTTTTGAAAATGGATTGACCGCCTACAAGGAAGCAAAAAACCTAAGCAAACTAGCGAATCTTCATAATTCGTTTGCTGGACTTTTAGCAATGACGAATCGCTCCGTCCAGTCTATTGAGCAGGCTAATCAAGCAATAAAAATATTTGAGCAATTGGGAGATGAACAAGGGCTGATGAGGACTTATCATAAGATGGCTTATAATTATATCAATACTGATAATTCAGAAAAGGCATTGGAGTGCACTCAAAAAAGTTTAGCGATTAATCGAAAAGCAAAAAATTATAGCGGCATCCAACGTGCTTTACGATATGAATTTAGTGCTTATCTTCAAATGGGAAACCATGAAAAAGCATTGGCGGTGACCAACGAAGCTATCCAAATTATTAAGCAACATCTCAACAATAATAATCTAATGCTTGCTAATCAATATATGAATCGCTCTGAGGTAAATCAAGCACTCCAATTGTTTGAGGAGGCTATCGTTGATATAGATTCTGCTTTTATCTTAAGAGGCGAAACGGTGGATATGACTAACGATTACGAATTGCCATTATTTAAAGGGCAAATTTTATACGCTGCTAAAAAATACAAAGCATCTAATCAAATATTAACGGAGTTGGTGAGTCGTCCTAATCATGAAACGGACAGATATACGGTATATATTTATAACCAGCTGTCTTTAAATTATGCTGCATTAAGTCAATATGATTCTGCTTATCACTACAAAATGAAGTATGATGCTATTCAGTCAAAAGAGCAATTCCATGAATCAAAATTAAAGCTGACAGAGTTGGAGGCGAAGTATGAAAATGAAAAGAAAGAAGCCACCATCGCTACTCAAGAACAAGAAATTTTGCAGCAAAAAATAATGCAAGGATTGGCACTTGGCATGGCTGGAGTATTGGCTTTATTGTTTTTTCAAACCTATCGAAACGCTCAATTAAGAAAGCGAACGAATGAGAAGTTGGAAGAAATGAATAAATTGAAATCTCATTTCTATACCAATGTCACGCACGAATTTCGAACACCGCTAACCGTCATCATGGGACTCAATGAAAATTTGAAAGGCAATGAAATAAGCCAACAACTGATTCGTAGAAATAGTAAAAACTTACTGCGAATGGTCAATCAATTGTTAGATATTTCAAAGGCAGAATTTGGGAATTTGCAACTCCATCACTCTTGGGGAGACCTTATTATTTATTTGCAATACCTCACCGAGTCTTTTTATTCTCGCACGACGGAGAAAGGAATCCGATTAACTTTTTACTCGGAAGAAGAAAGTTTAGAAATGTTATTTGACCAAGATAAAATCCAACAAATCATTTACAATTTATTGTCGAATGCCATTAAGTTTACCGATGAAGATGGAAAAATAATTGTTCATGTTCAAAAAAATCTAATAGAGAAACAACCCTTTTTAAAAATAAAAATTAAAGATACGGGGCGTGGAATTTCGGCTGCTGCCTTACCTCATATTTTTGACCGATTTTATCAAGCAGATAATTCGAGTACCCGTGAAGGAGAAGGGACAGGTATCGGTTTGGCATTGGTCAAAGAATTAGTGGACTTGATGAAGGGAAAAATTGCGGTGACGAGTACAGAAGGAAAAGGAACAGAATTTACTATCGACTTACCTATTCTAAAAAATAAAAAGAATCAAGTTCCTCTTTTCAAAGTCGATGAATTAAATCAATCTTTGACAGATAATAAGGAGGTTTCCATTGAAGTTATTCCTTCCATCGAGCATTCGGATTTGCCTTTACTTTTGATTGTGGAAGACAATCCTGATGTCGCTTTTTATATCCAATCTATTTTGGAAAAAACCTACCAAATCATCCTTGCTAAAAATGGTCAATTGGGAATAGAGAAAGCCATTGAGGTCATTCCAGATATTATCATCAGCGATGTGATGATGCCCATCAAAGATGGTTATGAAGTTTGTGAAACCCTCAAACAAGACGAACGAACGAGTCATATTCCCATCATTTTATTGACCGCCAAAGCGACTCATTCCGATAGAATCGATGGATTGAAATTTGGAGCAGATGCCTATTTGGTGAAGCCTTTTGACAAAGAAGAATTATTGATTCGATTGGAACATTTGATAAAAATCAGACAAGCGATGCAACAGCGTTTTGCTGCGCCAACTACAGCCACACTTCCTGAAGCGGAAGAAACGATAGAAGCCATTTTTCTGAAAAAAGTAACAACTATCATTGATGAGAATCTTGCTAACCCTGATTTTAATGTAGTTCAATTATCCAAAATGATGCAGATGAGTCGCTCTCAATTGTATCGAAAAGTGAGTGCTTTGACGGGTAAAACTATCGTCCAAATCCTGCGAACTGCCCGCCTCCATAAAGCAAAAGAACTCCTCCAAAACACCGCACTCAATGTCTCCGAAATTGCATTTGAAACAGGTTTTAAAAACCCTAGCTATTTTGCAAGAATTTTCCAACAAGAATTCGGCACCTCTCCAAGCGACCTTCGTAACTAACTGATATTCATAGACTTAGCCTTTTTGTTGCATCACTATGCAACAAAAAGACTAGCTTTTTTTTCCACGCTGCTCATTTCTGACTAGCCTTTGCACGATAATTTCAACCATTTCGTTTCCTCCTGCTCTACCTTTGAGTATCGGAATTAACCAACCGATATAACTCCAAAAGACCATTTGAAAACATTTTTATCCCCTTAAGTAAATTAACATTTCACCCAAAAAAATTAAAAGATGAAAATCTACTTTTCCATTTTATTGACGCTTTGTTTTTTCTGCACCCTTTCTTCCGCACAAACAAAAATCTATGTGGACCAATCTGCTGCTGGAACTGCCAGCGGTACCACCTGGACAAATGCCTATACAGATTTACATACTGCCATCAACCAATCAAATACGACTTCTGGTAGTTTTGAAATCTGGGTAGCAGCAGGCACTTACTTTCCTACGGTAGAAAATGGTTCTAGTGGAAGTGATGTTCGAAAAAAGGCTTTTTATATTTCTAAAAATGTAAAAATCTATGGCGGTTTTTCAGGAGGCGAAACGATGCTTTCTGAAAGAGATTTTAAAAATAATATCACCCTCCTATCAGGGGACTTAGGAACATTAAATGATGATACGGATGATGCTTACCATGTGTTGTACTTCGATGGAACGACTAGTAATAATATTACAACTGATTGTGTTTTGGATGGGTTTACCATAGAAAAAGGAAATGCGAATAGTAGTGGAATAAATTCAGAAGGAGGAGGTATTTATCTAAATGGTACTTCTTCAGGAAATGAATCCTCTCCTTATCTGACCAATTGTAAACTTAGAAATAATCAGGCTATACATGGAGGTGCCCTTTTTATTAGTGGGTATGCAGGAAATAGTAGTCCACAAATTATTGCTTGTAGTTTTTCTAATAATACGGCGAATAATGGAGGAGCTATTTATTCAGCTGGAAATTTCGGGACGGCTGCGGCGGCCCTAACTAACTGCGAATTTTTCTCTAACCATGCAAACGTAGAAGGAGGTGTATTAGCGAATGACGATGCTGACTTTGGTTCACCCGTTTTTACCAATTGTACCTTTTATGACAATACAGCTCCATTTGGAGGAATTATAAGTATTCGACTTTGGAATAGTGGTATGGTCGCCCCAAAACTGGATAATTGTATCGGTTGGGGGAATACCTCTACCTTCATACAAACACTAAGTAACACCGGTGCTTTAACTATTGATAATTCTTTTATTCAAGAATCAACTTGTCCGACTGGTGCAACTTGCACCAATACCACTTTCAATACAGACCCACTTTTTGTAGATGCTGCGAATGGTGACCTCCGACTACAAAATAATTCCCCCGCCACCAATGCAGGAAATAATTCGGCAACTGGATTAACGGGTATCACGACCGACCTAGATAACAATCCAAGGATAGCATTTACAACAGTTGACATGGGCGC